>OZ022329.1:29775406-29830837 GCA_963989225.1 Dromius quadrimaculatus | reverse complement strand
GGTGCTAGATTCTGCCATATAACGCACTTTTGAAGCAAAATCTTGCTTCTGAAAAGATTTACAGAGTCAAAAATTTCTCTACGAGACTCAGGAAAAACGCCGATAGCTTGCTGGAAACGCAGAATTTTAGGCATTCGAGGACCGATTCATGCGTATTATGTTGTATTGTATAGATTTTTGTGATTTGCGATACTTTGAAACTGCTCAGAATGTGGTAATTTTGACTTATTTCAAACTTTACATAACTGCAGATAGCGCTCTGAAAACACGATATATGATGTTCTTGTCAATAGATTCATACATATTATGAGGTCCTGAATAGGAATATGAACTTTTTGATTGTGAAAATCTGCGCGGAAAAGCGTGATTTCGACTTATTCCAAAGTTTGTAAAGCTGCAAATAGCACTCTAAAGACACGAAATATGATGTATTTGGTGCTAGATTCTGCCATATAACGCACATTTGAAGCAAAATCTTGCTTCTGAGCAGATTTATAAAGTAAAAAATTTCTCAACGAGACTCAGGAAAAACGCCGATAACTTGCTGGAAACGCAATATTCTGTGCATTTGAGGACGAATCCATGCGTATTATGTTGTATTGGATAGATTTATGTGATTTGCGATACTCTGAAGCTGCTCAGAAACTGGTAATTTTGAATTATTTCAATCTTCATATAAACGCAGATAGCGCTCTTAAAACACATAATATGATGTTTTTGTCAATAGATTCATACATATTATGAGGTCCTAAATAGGAATAAGAACTTTTTGATTGTGAAAATCTGCCTGGAAAAAACGTGATTTCGACTTATTCCAAAGTTTGGGAAACTGCAAATAGCCCTCTAAAAACACAAAATATGATGTATTTGGTGCTAGATTCTGCCATATAACGCATTTTTGAAGCAAAATCTTGCTTCTGAGCAGATTAACAGAGTCAAAAATTTCCCAACGAGACTCAGAAAAAGCGCCGATAGCTTGCTGGAAACGCAGAATTTTGTGCATTTGAGGACGGATTCATGCGTATTATGTTGTATTGGATAGATTTATGTGATTTGCGATACTTTGAAACTGCTCAGAATGTGGTAATTTTGACTTATTTCAAACTTCACATAACTGCAGATGTCGCTCTGAAAACACGATGTATGATGTTTTTGTCAATAGATTCATACATATTATGAGGTCCTGAATAGGAATATGAACTTTCTGATTGTAAAAATTTGCGCGGAAAAACGTGATTTCGACATATTCCAAAGTTTGTAAAACTGCAAATAGCACTCTAAAAACACAAATTATGATGTATTTGATGCTAGATTCTGCCATATAACGCACTTTTGAAGCAAAATCTTGCTTCTGAGCAGATTAACAGAGTCAAAAATTTCTCAACGAGACTCAAAAAAAACTCCGATAACTTGCTGGAAACGCATTTGAGGACGGATTCATGCGTATTATGTTGTATTCGATAGATTCATGTGATTTGCTATACTTTGAAGCTGCTCAGAATGTGGTAATTTTGACTTATTTCAAACTTCATATAACTGCAGATAGCACTCTGGAAACACGAAATATGATGTTCTTGTCAATAGATTCATACATATTATGAGGTCCTGAATAGGAATATCAACTCTTTGATTGTGTAGATCTGCGCGGAAAAGCGTGATTTCGACTTATTCCAAAGTTTGTAAAACTGCAAATAGCACTCTAAAAACACAAAATATGATGTATTAGGTGCTAGATCCTGCCATATAACGCACTTTTGAAGCAAAATCTTGCTTCTGAGCAGATTTACAGAGTCAAAAATTTCTCAACGAGACTCAGAAAAAACGCCGATAGTTAGCTGGAAACGCAGAATTTTGTGCATTTGAGGACGGATTCATGCGTATTATGTTGTATTGGATAGATTTATGTGATTTGCGATACTTTGAAACTGCTTAGAATGTGGTAATTTTGACTTATTTCAAACTTCACATAACTGCAGATGGCGCTCTGAAAACACGATGTATGATGTTTTTGTCAATAGATTCATACATATTATGAGGTCCTGAATAGGAATATGAACTTTCTGATTGTTAAAATCTACGCGGAAAAGCGTGATTTCGACATATTCCAAAGTTTGTAAAACTGCAAATAGCACTCTAAAAACACGAATTATGAAGTATTTGATGCTAGATTCTGCCATATAACGCACTTTTGAAGCAAAATCTTGCTTCTGAGCAGATTTACAGAGTCAAAAATTTCTCAACAAGACTCAAAAACAACGCCTATTACTTGCTGGGAACGCATTTGAGGACGGATTCATGCGTATAATGTTGTATTGGATAGATTTATGTGATTTGCTATACTTTGAAGCTGCTCAGAATGTGGTAATTTTGACTTATTTCAAACTTCATATAACTGCAGATAGCACTCTAAAAACACAAAATATGATGTTTTTGTCAATAGATTCATACATATTATGGGGTCCTGAATAGGAATATGAACTTTTTGATTGTGTAAATCTGCGCGGAAAAGCGTGATTTCGACTTATCCCAAAGTTTGTAAAACTGCAAATAGCACTCTAAAAACACGAAATATGATGTATTTGGTGCTAGATTTTGCCATATAACGCACTTTTGAAGCAAAATCTTGTTTCTGAGCAAATTTACAGAGTCAAAAATTTCTCAACGAGACTCAGAAAAAAACGCCGATAACTTGCTGGAAACGCAAAATTTTGTGCATTTTAGGACGGATTCATGCGTATTATGTTGTATTGGATAGATTTATGTGACTTGCGATACTTTGAAACTGCTTAGAATGTGATAATTTTGACTTATTTCAAACTTCATATAACTGCATATAGCGCTCTGAAAACACGAAATATGATGTTTTTGTCAATAGATTCATACATATTATGAGGTCCTGAATAGGAGTATTAACTTTTTGATTGTGAAAATCTGCGCGAAAAAGCGTGATTTCGACTTATTCCAAAAATTGTAAAGCTGCGAATAGCACTCTAAAAACACGGAATATGATGTATTTGGTGCTAGATTCTGTCATATAACGCACATTTGAAGCAAAATCTTGCTTCTGAGCAGATTTATAGAGTCAAAAATTTCTCAACGAGACTCAGGAAGAACGCCGATAACTTGCTGGAAACGCAAAATTTTGTGCATTCGAGGACGGATCCATGCGTATTATGTTGTTTCGGATAGATTATTTGCGATTCGCGATATTTTGAAACTGCTCAGAATGTGGTAATTCTGACTTATTTCAAACTTCACATAACTGCAGATAGCGCTCTGACTACAAGAGATATGATGTTTTTGTCAATAGATTCATACATATTATGAGGTCCTGAATAGGAATATGAACTTTTTGATTGTGAAAATCTGCGCGGAAAAGCGTGATTTCGACTTATTCCAAAGTTTGTAAACTGCAAATAGCACTCTAAAAACACAAAATATGATATATTTGGAGCTAGATTTGTACCTTTTCCTATTTCCAAGGTGGCAGTAGGAAATTAAAAAAGGTAATGTTTCTTCACTATTTGGTGGCAAAAACTTAATGTACTGCTGATTGACACTAAATTTAAGTAATGGAATATCCTACCTTGAAAGTGAAGACCCAGGCTAGCTATTAACAAGGGCACCAGAAATATCTTACCTGAAAAATAGGAAATGGGCGCCACTCCCAGGAAATGATCAAAGGAGAAAAAGGTACTATTCTGGGAGACAATAGCGACAGCAAAAAAGAAATAAAGCATAGACGTCGAAATCAATTATAAATAAAATTATTATCAATTTAAAGCAAAGAATTCCAAAAATTATAATTCAAAAAATTTGTAACTTACGAAAATGATTGAAGCTATTATACAAAAAAATCTCACTGCAACAGCCAAAAGGGAACTGGAGAGCACGTCACAGACGTTCAAAATTACGTTACAAAAACTAGCTAAATGTCCTCTTCAGGCGGAACTCAAGACTAGTATCGGCAGAGAAGATAGATGTCGAATTGATAGCCACAAAAACAACGTCAGACAAGAACGTTCCCTGAATTAAGTAAAGTTGATCTTGCGTCTTATAGGGCTTTGATAAATACCCAACGGTCCTTGAAGGTGTTAAGGTTGGCCGTGCGCTTGGTCGTCAACTTCGGGAGATATTAATGTTCTTCTTAAATTCGTAGACGTGTTGATGTTTTTCTTAATTTGAAGTTGGTCAAAAACTAGTCTCAAGTGGCCACTGGTCCCTAAGATTCCTAGCAGTTTACACTAAAAACAAACAACCCAACCAGTATCCAATTCAACTGAAACAGGAGGTTCCTATACAGAAATTGGAGAGCTCTCTTCAAACGTGAAGCGTTAAACTTGAACGAATAAATTTAGATTCAATTAAAAAACGAATAAACTGTAAATTTAGTTAAAGTTAAATAAAATAATCAGTAAGTTATTTATTTGTCCGATTTTAAATAGTGCACTAAAAATTTGCAAAGTAAAAAAACTACGCTGAGCATTAAAGAGAAGAAAAAACACAGAAAATACAAAGTCTAGCAGGACAAGAAAAAGGATTTATTAGCGACGAGTCGATAAATTTACGAACGTGGTTCGTTACTAAAAAAATTGGATCAATTTTCACAAACTCGTAGGATTTTCCAGCTTAAAAACGGGAACTAAAGCCCACAACAAAATATTTTAAGCTCTGGAAACAAAAAACTACAAAAACAACATAAGAAACTAAACTACGAGTTGTTGAATGACAAATTCGCAACGCGTTGGATCCAAAATATAGTTAAATTATGTATTATCAACCACTTTCACTAATCATTCATACAGCACACATACTTAGGTGAGGAAAGGTAAAGAGAGGAACGAAGATAGCCACAAATCTCGTAGGTTTTATTACTTCGAGTGTATATATAAAAAAAATCGCGTATCACCGAATCGATATCCGCCTGATCGCGTTTGGTAGTAGAAAAAAATTTAAAACAGAAATACAAAAAAAACCGGTAAATTACAAAAAAGAATGTTTACTCTTGTAGACGGGAAAGTATGGTAAACTAGGGCAGGTAGCAACTAGAACATGTGTACGAAACACTATCAATAGTAATGATTATCAAAACTAATCTGAATACAAAACATCAGAAATAGTTAAACGAATCTTCCCGAGGAAGGACAACAAACAATAATGACCTCCCAAAGAGGAAAAGACCAGCTCCTTCGACCGGAACGGCTATTGCCTACGCTATTGTAAAATTTAGAAAAAAATAAATTTAGAACAAAAATATCAATTTGGTATGAAAGTTTCAAGGTAGTAAAAAGGTGTTGAGCACAAAAAACTGACAAATAATTAAGGATGAAAGAAATAAATTTTGGAAAACAAAAGGTTAACCACGCGGGTCGCCTCAAACGAAATCACTAGAAAAATAATACTAAATTTGGAATAACGTGAATAAAAATAATAAACGAAATATTTACAAGATCATAACACTGATTTTAATTAAATAAAATAATCACCAAATTTAGAACAACAAGAAAAATCACAAGACTACCCAAAAACAACCGTCTGCAACAATAGCTCCGACGCAAGAGAGCGAGGAAGAACCAGACGCGCCGACTCCCCAAGTTAGCGCTTCAATCAAGTGTCATACGAACGTACTATTTTACAAAATTAGTGCGAATCTGCTACATAGATGGCGACATGTGTATGCAATGGGAAAACAATTGTACAAAAAAAAGACGTCAGACGAAATTTTTGCAACACTGCCCCTCCACGAAAAAGGAATTTTTCTTGAAAAGAAAAATTTCTAAGAATAGGGACGAAATAGGAGATAGCAAATCATAAGTTGGGGTTGATTTGGGACGTAACGAAATATGTGTAGAAAGAATTTTTTAAAAAATGTAAAATATTTTGTAACAAAACTATTGATTTGAAGAATTATCATCATCAGAAGGATGAGGCTTTAGGTCTTTTATGTGCCAACGTCCTAAGTCGCGGCCATTTAGGTTGTGAAGTTGATAAACTAATTTAGAAATTTTCTTGTGTATTACACAAGGAATGTATTTAGGAGCTAAAGAGGCAGAGAAATGTTTGGTAGCATCAGAAAGTACGTAATTACGTTTCCAAACTGAATCACCTACAAAGAATTCTAAAGAACGTCTACGAAGGTTATAACGTTTAGCGGAGCGGTCATATGAAGATATAATTTTCTTCTGAACTAGTTGGAAATTAGTATGCAATTCTTTAAATGAATTAGCATAAGCAGCTGGAGTATCAGATAAAATGGTATCAGGTGGAGTGGAGTAAAAAGTTCCGGATAAGGGTACGTGACGGCCAAAGTTAAGATATGCTGGAGTAAAACCAGTAACTTCGTGAACAGAAGTACGTATTGCTTGACCAATTTGGAGTAAATTTACATCCCAAGCGCAGTGGTTGTCTTTAATAAAGGATTGAATAGCGGTTTTAATGATTCTATTGGTGCGTTCTACAAAATTTACTTGCGGGTGGTATTTAGCATTGTACCAAAGTTTTGGAACTTGATATTCTTTCAGCAAACGACGAAACTCGTCACAATTGAACTGAGTACCATTATCACAAATTACAATTTGAGGGACTCCAAAGAGAAGAAAGACATCACGTTCTAGAATAGTAGTAATACTTTTAGAAGTAGCTTGACGAAGTGGAAATAATAAAGAAAATTTTGAAAACCAATCTGATACTACTAATAAATGCATATTCTCATGTGATGATCGAGGAAAAGGACCCATTAAATCAATTGCGATGGCCTGCCAAGGATAGTTAATTTTCTTAGGCTCTCCCATATGGCCTAAAGAAGGTAATTGAGAAGGTTTTTGAGATAAACAAATTTTACATTGCGTTACAAATCGGTGTACGGAACGTCTCATACCGGGCCAATAGTATGTTTCGGAAAGACGACGAAGGGTTTTAAATACGCCAAAATGACCAGAAGTAGTAGCAGAGTGAGCTTCTTTGAGAATTTCATCCCTTAGATCTGAGGGAACAACTATTTTCCATGGAGATAAATTAACAGCACGGTTCCGCGGAACAAGTTTATAAATTGTATGGTCCTCTAAACGCCATCCTGGATAATCAGAAGGAGAAGCAAGAATTGAAGTACGAAGATTTATATACCATGGATCTGAGTTATCGGCTGGTACAAATAAAGTTGAAATTGTTAATGGAGCACGTGAAAGAGCATCTGAGACAGTATTTAGTTTTCCAGGTCTATGTAAAAGTTGAAAATCAAACTGTTGAAGCTTAACAGCCCAACGAGCAAGTTTACCTGTGGGATCCTGCATTCTCATAAGCCATAATAGTGAATGATGGTCAGTAATAACAGTAAAAGAAGTACCTTCGACATAAGGACGAAATTTGGTAATAGCGAAAAGAACGGCTAAACATTCGCGTTCAGTAACTGAGTAATTGCGTTCAGTGCGCGTAAGAGTACGACTCGCATAAGCAATGGCATGTTCTTCGCCAGAGAAATCTTGAGATAATACAGCGGCTATGCCGTAATTTGAAGCATCAGTTTGAATGGTAAATGGTTTCGTAAAATCTGGACTAGCCAGAACAGGTGAAGAAGTGAGTGAAGATTTTAATTTATCAAAAGCTTGAAGAGCTTCTTGATCCCAAGTAACAATATTAGATTTGCGTTTTCCTCTAGTTAAAGCAGTGATAGGAGCTGAAAGACATGAAAATTGAGGTACAAAACGCCGATACCAGGAAGCTAAACCTAAAAATCGTTTAATTTCCGTAACTGTTCGTGGCAAAGGGTAGTTATTAATGGCGGCAACCTTGTCTGGGTCGGTACGTAATCCTTGTTTGTCAACTACGAAGCCAAGATAATTTAAAGAGAGTTTACAAAATTCACATTTTCCAAAGTTGATAATAAGACCTGCATTTTTAAGTCGATTAAGAATGTCAAAGAGTACTGACAAGTGTTCTTCGAAGGTGGAAGTACAAATTATGATGTCGTCCAAATAAACGAAAACAGACTTATGTAAAAGTTGACCAAGAACGGCATCCATTATTCTTTGCAAGGCTTGAGGAGCATTTGTAAGACCGAAAGCGGTTCGCGTGAACTCAAATAAACCTCGATTTGGCACGGTGAAGGCGGTTTTTTCACAAGAAGCGTCATCAAGTGGAATTTGCCAGAAAGCGCTTTTTAAATCAATTGAAGACAAATAGTTAGCATCGCGTAATCGATCCAAGATGTCATTGACTAAAGGTAAAGGATAAGCATCCTTTTTGGTAACTGAATTGAGTTTACGGCCATCAAAACAAAAACGGGGCTCTCCGGATTTTTTCTTTACGATTAGAACGGGGGACGACCAAGCACTTTTTGAAGGACGTACTACACCGAGTGCAAGCATTTTATCTAATTCTTGATGCAAGATGGACAACATAGCTGGAGAGACAGAATGATATCGTTGTTTAATAGGAGTGGCATCGCCAGTATCAATTGAATACGTAAGACAATGAGTGCGTCCAAGAGGTTTTGAGCCAAGTTCTTTGGAAGAATCTATGACTACTTGTAGAGCAGCAGTTTGAGAAGTAGTTAATTTGGTAGAATCATGTAGTGAACTAAAAGCATTAATAGTCGGCCTAGAATTCCATAAATTATCTTTGAAATTGACATGAATATTGAAAGTTTGCCAGAAATCGGTACCTAATATGACAGATTGTTCAAGAGCAGGAACTATTAAAAAGTCTAGATAATGAGTGACTGAATCTGCAGTGATAGGAACGGTAACTTTTCCATTGACTTGTTGACAAGCACCATCTGCAGTAGTTACAGTAGGTTCTTTAGAAGGTAAAAGGGGTATATTATCAGCAGAAAGTAAAGAAATGCCTTTATTACCTAGTACAGAAACGTTAGCACCCGAATCTAATAAAGCGACAACAGGAATTTCTCCGAAAAGAATTTTAACAAAAGGTCGCGAGTCTAAATTAGGATGATGAATACTAGGCGAAATGGTAGGACTTTTACAGAATTTAGCTACAGTTTTCAGCCAGTCATTCCAAGCTGAACGGTCAGTCTTAATAAAAGATCGTGTGCGTCGGCGACTGAAACAACGCGATCCTATTCTTTTTTTTGAAAAATGTGGGCATGTAAAACGAGTGACATTTTTATAACCGCAACTATAACAATGTTTATTATGAGGCTTTGGGCATTGAGGCGCTAAATGTTTTGGATCATCACAATTAAAACACTTACGAGTATTTTGATTTTTAGAAGATGTCGTGTGCACAGTATTCACACGAGAAGAAGATGCAACGGGACGTTGGTAAGCTAACTCTGGCTCTAGTAATTTATTTGTACGAGAAGGTGGAGGTTTAAACTTTTCAACCCTATGTTCTGTGTTTTCTTTGAGTTTACAAACACTAATGAGATGTTCGATGGTAGGAGATTGTGAAACGGCGATATCCTGCTGAAAGCGAGGCTGTAAATTTCGTAAAACCAAAGTTTGAAAAAATTTTGCATCTGGTTTAATTTGTAAGCGGCTACACAACGATTCCAAAACAGCAACAAAAAGTTCGGTTTTTTCATCAATACCCTGAGTACGAGATTGTATTTCCTGCCAAAGTTCGAATTCATAATCTGATGGAAGAAAAGCTTGTTTTAAGCGATAACATAAATCATCCCATGATTGAATATCATCTCGAATTGCACGAAACCAAATTAAAGCAGGTCCAGTAAATAGTTCGCTAGCATGTTTAGGCAAATTAGCTGAAGAAACATCTCGAGAAGTAGCTAGTTCTGTTACACGTTCTAAAAAAGAGTTGACACTGCCGGTACCATCGAATTTTAAATTCCATTTATAGACGTCAGGAACTGAAGAATAAGTAGGTTGTAAATTATTTGTTAACGGTGAAACGACTGGAGATGGAACAGTCAAATTAAAAATAGGTTGTCGTAGAGATAGATGTTGTGATGGTGCATTTGAAGGTTGTGAAAAACCGTAAGAAGAATAATTTGGGGTGTCAATCAAAGTTGGATGTTCTACTGGGGTCGGTGGAGTAGAATTTGGTAAGGATACGTATTGATTATTGAAAGAAATAAGATCGGCTTCAGCCAAAGGAGCTTGTAATCGCGAAAAGTTGTCGAGCTGTGTTCGCAAATCAGCTATAAGAGCTAATAGGTTTGGACAAGGTTGAACGGAATTTAAACGTAAAACGCGATTGTAAAGGTAATCTAATCGCAACGAAATAGCACGAAAATGATCATTATTGATTTGGGCTATCTTACCGCGTAAATCCAGTAGCTTCTGTTGACATGTCGCGTTTTCAGTGGCTGGTATATAATTGTGTGGTATAGGAGATGGATTCCCATTTATTCCTTCAACTTGCAGCAATTTTCTTAATATAGGTTTTAAATCCACCGACAAATTATTGATCTCAACACCTCGGTTTCCTAGTTCATATAACAACTCATCCTCTGTAAGGTATTCGATGCATTCGGGCTTCATCTTGGTATGTACCTCAGAAAAGTTTATTTGATTAGTAATGGCACAAAAAGGAATTGTAGAGGAATCTTGCATATGCTAGAGGAAAAATAATAATGATAGAAAGAAAAGAGTAGAAGGATTTCAGGATGAATATTTCCAGTTTTCTTTTCGATGTCAAAGTTTGTGCAACCAATTGGAGAAGCAAAAATAAATTTGAATTGCAACAGAATTCAAGGCTGAATAAAATTAAGGGCCCCACGATCGGACGTCAGTGTACCTTTTCCTATTTCCAAGGTGGCAGTAGGAAATTAAAAAAGGTAATGTTTCTTCACTATTTGGTGGCAAAAACTTAATGTACTGCTGATTGACACTAAATTTAAGTGATGGAATATCCTACCTTGAAAGTGAAGACCCAGGCTAGCTATTAACAAGGGCACCAGAAATATTTTACCTGAAAAATAGGAAATGGGCGCCACTCCCAGGAAATGATCAAAGGAGAAAAAGGTACTATTCTGGGAGACAATAGCGACAGCAAAAATGAAATAAAGCATAGACGTCGAAATCAATTATAAATAAAATTATTATTAATTTAGAGCAGAGAATTCCAAAAATTATAATTCAAAAAATTTGTAACTTACGAAAATGATTGAAGCTATTATACAAAAGCATCTCACTGCAACAGCCAAAAGGGAACTGGAGAGCACGTCACAGACGTTCAAAATTACGTTACAAAAACTAGCTAAATGTCCTCTCCAGGCGGAACTCAAGACTAGTATCGGCAGAGAAGATAGATGTCGAATTGATAGCCACAAAAACAACGTCAGACAAGAACGTTCCCTGAATTAGGTAAAGTTGATCTTGCGTCTTATAGGGCTTTGATAAATACCCAACGGTCCTTGAAGGTGTTAAGGTTGGCCGTGCGCTTGGTCGTCAACTTCGGGAGATATTAATGTTCTTCTTAAAGTCGTACACGTGTTGATGTTTTTCTTAATTTGAAGTTGGTCAGAAACTAGTCTCAAGTGGCCACTGGTCCCTTAGATTCCTAGCAGTTTACACTGAAAACAAACAACCCAACCAGTATCCAATTCAACTGAAACAGGAGGTTCCTATACAGAAATTGGAGAGCTCTCTTCAAACGTGAAGCGTTAAACTTGAACGAATAAATTTAGATTCAATTAAAAAACGAATAAACTGTAAATTTAGTTGAAGTTAAATAAAATAATCAGTAAGTTATTTATTTGTCTGATTTTAAATAGTGCACTAAAAATTTGCAAAGTAAAAAAACTACGCTGAGCATTAAAGAGAAGAAAAAACACAGAAAATACAAAGTCTAGCAGGACAAGAAAAAGGATTTATTAGCGACGAGTCGATAAATTTACGAACGTGGTTCGTTACTAAAAAAATTGGATCAATCTTCACAAACTCGTAGGATTTTCCAGCCTCAAAACGGGAACTAAAGCCCACAACAAAATATTTTAAGCTCTGGAAACAAAAAACTACAAAAACAACATAAGAAACTAAACTACGAGTTGTTGAATGACAAATCCGCAACGCGTTGGATCCAAAATATAGTTAAATTATGTATTATCAACCACTTTCACTAATCATTCATACAGCACACATACTTAGGTGAGGAAAGGTAAAGAGAGGAACGAAGATAGCCACAAATCTCGTAGGTTTTATTACTTCGAGTGTATATATAAAAAAAATCGCGTATCACCGAATCGATATCCGCCTGATCGCGTTTGGTAGTAGAAAGAAATTTAAAACAGAAATACAAAAAAAACCGGTAAATTACAAAAAAGAATGTTTACTCTTGTAGACGGGAAAGTATGGTAAACTAGGGCAGGTAGCAACTAGAACATGTGTACGAAACACTATCAATAGTAATGATTATCAAAACTAATCTGAATACAAAACATCAGAAATAGTTAAACGAATCTTCCCGAGGAAGGACAACAAACAATAATGACCTCCCAAAGAGGAAAAGACCAGCTCCTTCGACCGGAACGGCCATTGCCTACGCTATTGTAAAATTTAGAAAAAAATAAATTTAGAACAAAAATATCAATTTGGTATGAAAGTTTCAAGGTAGTAAAAAGGTGTTGAGCACAAAAAACTAACAAATAATTAAGGATGAAAGAAATAAATTTTGGAAAACAAAAGGTTAACCACGCGGGTCGCCTCAAACGAAATCACTAGAAAAATAATACTAAATTTGGAATAACGTGAATAAAAATAATAAACGAAATACTTACAAGATCATAACACTGATTTTAATTAAATAAAATAATCACCAAATTTAGAACAACAAGAAAAATCACAAGACTACCCAAAAACAACCGTCTGCAACAATAGCTCCGACGCAAGAGAGCGAGGAAGAACCAGACGCGCCGACTCCCCAAGTTAGCGCTTCAATCAAGTGTCATACGAACGTACTATTTTACAAAATTAGTGCGAATCTGCTACATAGATGGCGACATGTGTATGCAATGGGAAAACAATTGTACAAAAAAAAGACGTCAGACGGAATTTTTGCAACAGATTCTGCCATATAACGCACTTTTGAAGCAGAATCTTGCTTCTGAGCAGATTTACAGAGTCAGAAATTTCTCAACGAGACTCAAAAAAAACGCCGATAACTTGCTGGAAACGCAAAATTTTGTGCATTTGAGGACGGATTCATGCGTATTATGTTGTATTGGATAGATTTATGTAACATGCGATACTTTGAAACTGCTCAGAATGTGGTAATTTTGACTTATTTCAAACTTCATATAACTGCAGATAGCGATCTGAAAACACGAAATATGATGTTTTTGTCAATAGATTCATACATATTATGAGGTCCTGAATAGGAATATGAACTTTTTGATTGAAAAAACTTGCGCGGAAAAGCGAGATTCCGACTTATTCCAAAGTTTGTAAAACTGCAAATAGCACTCTAAAAACACGAAATATGATGTATTTGGTGCTAGATTCTGCCATATAACGCACTTTTGAAGCAAAATCTTGCTTCTGAGCAGATTTACAGAGTCAAAAATTTCTCAACGAGACTCAGGAAAAACGCCGATAACTTGCTGGAAACGCAAAATTTTGTGCATTTGAGGACGAATTCATGCGTATTATGTTGTATTGGATAGATTTATGTGATTTGCGATACTTTGAAACTGCTCAGAATGTGGTGATTTTGACTTATCTCAAACTTCATATAACTGCAGATAGCGCTTTGAAAACACGAAATATGATTTTTTTGACAATAGATTCATACATATTATAAGGTCCCGAATAGGAATATGAACTCTTTGATTGTAAAAATCTGCGCGGAAAAGCGTGATTTCGACTTATTTCAAAGTTTAAAACTGCAAATAGCACTCTAAAAACACGAGATATGATGTATTTGGTGCTAGATTCTGCCATATTACGCACTTTTGAAGCAAAATCTTACTTCTGAGCAGATTTACAAAGTCAAAAATTTCTCAACGAGACTCAGGAAAAACGCCGATAACCTGCTGGAAACGCAAAATTTTTCGCATTCGAGGACGGATTCATGCGTATTATGTTGTATTGGATAGATTCATGTGATTTGCGATACTTTGAAACTGCTCAGAATATGGTAATTTTGACTTATTTCAAACTTCATAAAACTGAAGATAGCGCTCTGATAACACAAAATATGATGTTTTTGTCAATAGACTCATAAATATTATAAGGTCCTGAATAGGAATACGAACGTTTTGATTGTGAAAATTTGCGCGGAAAAGCGTGATTTCCACTTATTCCAAAGTTTGTGAAACTGCAAATAGCACTCTGAAAACACGAAATATGATGTATTTGGTGCTAGATTCTGCCATATAACGCACTTTTGAAGCAAAATCTTGCTTTTGAGCAGATTTACATAGTCAAAAATTTCTCAACGAGACTCAGAAAGAAACGCCGATAACTTGCTGGAAACGCAAAATTTTGTGCATTTGAGGACGGATTCATGCGTATTATGTTGTATTGGATAGATTTATGTGACTTGCGATACTTTGAAACTGCTCAGAATGTGGTAATTTTGACTTATTTCAAACTTCATATAACTGCATATAGCGCTCTGAAAACACGAAATATGATGTTTTTGTCAATAGATTTATTATGAGGTCCTGAATAGGAATATTAACTTTTTGATTGTGAAAATCTGCGCGAAAAAGCGTGATTTCGACTTATTCCAAAGTTTGTAAAGCTGCGAATAGCACTCTAAAAACACGGAATATGATATATTTGGTGCTAGATTCTGTCATATAACGCACATTTGAAGCAAAATCTTGCTTCTGAGCAGATTTATAGAGTCAAAAATTTCTCAAAGAGACTCAGGGAGAACGCCGATAACTTGCTGGAAACGCAAAATTTTGTGCATTTGAGGACGGATTCATGCGTATTATGTTGTATCGGATAGATTATTTGCGATTCGCGATACTTTGAAACTGCTCAGAATGTGGTAATTCTGACTTATTTCAAACTTCATATAACTGCAGATAGCACTCTGAAAACACGAAATATGATGTTTTTGTCGATAGATTCATACATATTATGAGGTCCTGAATAGGAATATGAACTTTTTGATTGTGAAAATCTGCGCGGAAAAGCGTGATTTCGACTTATTCCAAAGTTTGTAAACTGCAAATAGCACTCTAAAAACACAAAATATGATATATTTGGAGCTAGATTCTGCCATATAACGCACTTTTGAAGCAGAATCTTGCTTCTGAGCAGATTTACAGAGTCAGAAATTTCTCAACGAGACTCAAAAAAAACGCCGATAACTTGCTGGAAACGCAAAATTTTGTGCATTTGAGGACGGATTTATGCGTATTATGTTGTATTGGATAGATTTATGTAACTTGCGATACTTTGAAACTGCTCAGAATGTGGTAATTTTGACTTATTTCAAACCTCATATAACTGCAGATAGCGCTCTGAAAACACGAAATATGATGTTTTTGTCAATAGATTCATACATATTATGAGGTCCTGAATAGGAATATTAACTTTTTGATTGTGAAAATTTGCGCGGAAAAGCGTGATTTCGACTTATTCCAAAGTTTGTAAAGCTGCAAATAGCACTCTAAAAACACGAAATATGATGTATTTAGTGCTAGATTCTGCCATATAACGCACTTTTGAAGCAAAATCCTGCTTCTGAGCAGATTTACAGAGTCATAAATTTCTCAACGTGACTCAGAAAAAACGCCGATAGCTTGCTGGAAACGCAAAATTTGGTGCATTTGAGGACGGATTCATAAGTATTATGTTGTATTGGATAGATTTATGTAATTTGCGATACTTTGAAACTGCTCTGGATGTGGTAATTTTGACGTATTTCAACTTCATATAACTGCAGATAGCGCTCTGAAAACACGAAATATGATGTTTTTGTCAATAGATTCATACATATTGTAAGGTCCTGAATAGGAATATGAACTCTTTGATTGTGAAAATCAGCGCGGAAAAGCGTTATAACGACATAATCCAAAGTTTGTAAAACTGCAAATAGCACTCTAAAAACACGAAATATGATGTATTTGGTGCTAGATTCTGCCATATAACGCACTTTTAAAGCAAAATCTTGCTTCTGAGCAGATTCACAGAGTCAAAAATTCCTCAACGAGCCTCAGAAAAAACGCCGATAACTTGCTGGAATCGCAGAGTTTTGTGCATTTGAGGACGGATTCATGCGTATTATGCTGTATTGGATAGATTCATGTGATTTGCGATACATTGAAACTGCTCAGAATATGGTAATTTTGACTTATTCCAAACTTCATATAACTGCAGATACCGCTCTGAAAACCCCGAAATATGATGTTTTCGTCAATAGATTCATACATATTACGAGATCCTGAATAGGAATATGAACTTTTTGATTGTGAAAATCGGCACGGAAAAGCGTGATTTCGACTTATTCCAAAGTTTGTAAAACTGCAAATAGCCCTCTAAAAACACGAAATATGATGTATTTGGTGCTAGATTATGCCATATAACGCACTTTTGAAGCAAAATCTTGCTTCTGAGCAGATTTACAGAGTCATAAATTTCTCAACGAGACTCAGAAAAAACGCCGATAGCTTGCTGGAAACGCCAAATTTGGTGCATTTGAGGACGGATTCATAAGTATTATGTTGTATTGGATAGATTTATGTAATTTGCGATACTTTGAAACTGCTCTGGATGTGGTAATTTTGACGTATTTCAACTTCATATAACTGCAGATAGCGCTCTGAAAACACGAAATATGATGTTTTTGTCAATAGATTCATACATATTGTAAGGTCCTGAATAGGAATATGAACTTTTTGATTGTGAAAATCAGCGCGGAAAAGCGTAATTACGACATAATCCAAAGTTTGTAAAACTGCAAATAGCACTCTAAAAACACGAAATATGATGTATTTGGTGCTAGATTCTGCCATATAACGCACTTTTAAAGCAAAATCTTGCTTCTGAGCAGATTCACAGAGTCAAAAATTCCTCAACGAGCCTCAGAAAAAACGCCGATAACTTGCTGGAATCGCAGAGTTTTGTGCATTTGAGGACGGATTCATGCGTATTATGCTGTATTGGATAGATTCATGTGATTTGCGATACATTGAAACTGCTCAGAATATGGTAATTTTGACTTATTCCAAACTTCATATAACTGAAGATACCGCTCTGAAAACCCCGAAATATGATGTTTTTGTCAATAGATTCATACATATTACGAGATCCTGAATAGGAATATGAACTTTTTGATTGTGAAAATCGGCACGGAAAAGCGTGATTTCGACTTATTCCAAAGTTTGTAAAACTGCAAATAGCCCTCTAAAAACACGAAATATGATGTATTTGGTGCTAGATTATGCCATATAACGCACTTTTGAAGCAAAATCTTGCTTCTGAGCAGATTTACAGAGTCATAAATTTCTCAACGAGACTCAGAAAAAACGCCGATAGCTTGCTGGAAATGCAAAACTTGGTGCATTTGAGGACGGATTCATGCGTATTATGTTGTATTGGATAGATTTATGTGATTTGCGATACTTTGAAACTGCTCAGAATGTGGTGATTCTGACTTATCCCAAACTTCATATAACTGCAGATAGCGCTTTGAAAACACGAAATATGATTTTTTTGACAATAGATTCATACATATTATGAGGTCCTGAATAGGAATATGAACTCTTTGATTGTGAAAATCTGCGCGGAAAAGCGTGATTTCGACTTATTTCAAAGTTTAAAACTGCAAATAGCACTCTAAAAACACGAGATATGATGTATTTGGTGCTAGATTCTGCCATATTACGCACTTTTGAAGCAAAATCTTACTTCTGAGCAGATTTACAGAGTCAAAAATTTCTCAACGAGACTCAGGAAAAACGCCGATAACCTGCTGGAAACGCAAAATTTTTCGCATTTGAGGACGGATTCATGCGTATTGAGTTGTATTGGATAGATTCATGTGATTTGCGATACTTTGAAACTGCTCAGAATATGGTAATTTTGACTTATTTCAAACTTCATATAACTGAAGATAGCGCTCTGAAAACACAAAATATGATGTTTTTGTCAATAGACTCATGAATATTATAATGTCCTGAATAGGAATACGAACTTTTTGATTGTGAAAATTTGCGCGGAAAAGCGTGATTTCCACTTATTCCAAAGTTTGTAAAACTGCAAATAGCACTCTGAAAACACAAAATATGATGTATTTGGTGCTAGATTCTGCCAGATAACGCACTTTTGAAGCAAAATCTTGCTTCTGAGCAGATTTACAGAGTCAAAAATTTCTCGACGAGACTCAGAAAAAACGCCGATAACTTGCTGAAAACGCAAAATTCTGTGCATTTGAGGACGGATTCATGCGTATTATGTTGTATTGGATGGCTTTATGTGATTTGCGATACTTTGAAACTGCTCAGAATGTGGTAATTTTGACTTATTTCAAACTTCACATAACTGCTCATAGCGCTCTGAAAACAAGAGATATGATGTTCTTGTCGATAGATTCATACATATTATGAGGTCCTGAATAAGAATATGAACTCTTTGATTGTGAAAATCGGCGCGGAAAAACGTGATTCTGACTTATTCCAAAGTTTGTAAAACAGCGAATAGCACACTAAAAACCCGAAATATGATGTATTTGGTGCCAGATTCTGCCATATAGCGCACTTTTGAAGCAAAACCTTGCTTCTGAGCAAATTTACAGAGTCAAAAATTTCTCAACGAGACTCAGAAAAAACGCTGATAACTCGCTGGAAACGCAAAATTTTGTGCATTTGAGGACGGATTTATGCGTTTTATGTTGTATTAGATAGATTTATGTGATTTGCGATACTTTGGAAATGCTCAGAATGTGGTAATTTTGACTTATTTCAAACTTCATATAACTGCAGATAGCGCTCTTGAAACACGGAATATGATGTTTTTGTCGATAGATTCATACATATTATGGAGTCCTCAATAGGAATATGAACTTGTTGATTGTGAAAATCTGCGCAGAAAAGCGTGATCTCGACTTATTCCCGAGTTTGTAAAACTGCGAATAGCACTCTAAAAACACGAAATATGATGTATTTGGTCCTAGAATCTGCAATATAACGCTTTTTTAAAGCAAAATCTTACTTCTGACTAAATTAACAGAGTCAAAAACTTCCCAACGAGACTCAGCAAGAACGCTGATAACTCGCTGGAAACGCAAAATTTTGTGCATTTTAGGACGGTTTCATGCGTATTATGTTGTATTGGATAGATTTATGTGATTTTTGATACTCTGAAACTGCTCAGAATGTGGTAATTTTGACTTATTTCAAACTTCATATAACTGCAGCTAGCGCTCTGAAAACACGAAATATGATGTTCTTGTCGATAGATTCATACGTATTATGAGGTCCTGAATAGGAATATAAACTCCTTGATTGTGAGAATCTGCGCGGAAAAACGTGATTCTGACTTATTCCAAAGTTTGTAAAACTGTGAATAGCACTCTAAAAACACAAAATATGATGTATTTGGTGCTAGATTCTGCCATATAACGCACTTTTGAAGCCAAATCTTGCTTATGACCAGATTTACAGAGTCAAAAATCTCGCAACGAGACTTAGAAATAACGCTGATAACTCGCTGGGAACGCCAAATTCTGTGCATTCGAGGGACGGATTCATGCGTATCATGTTGTAATTGATAGATTTATGTAATTTGCGATACTTTTGAACAGTTCATAGTTTGGTAATTTTGACTTATTTCAAACTTCATATAACTGCAGATAGCGCTCTGAGAACACGAAATATGAGGTTTTTGTCGATAGATTCATACATATTATAAGGTCCTGGATAGGAATATGAGCTTTTTGATTGTGAAAATCTGCGCGGAAAAGCGTGATTTCGACCTATTCCAAAGTTTGTAAAACTGCGAATAGCACTCTAAAAACACGGAATATGATGTATTTGGTGCTAGATTCTGCCATATAACCCACTTTTGAAGCAAAATCTTGCTTCTGAGTAGATTTACAGAGTCAAAAATTTCTCGACTAGACTCAGGAATAACGCTGATAACTTGCTGAAAACGCAAAATTTAGTGCATTTGAGGACGGATAAATGCGTATTATGTTGTATTGGATAGATTTATGTGATTTGCGATACTTTGAAACTACTCATAATGTGGTAATTTTGACTTATTTCAAACTTCATATAACTGCAGATAGCGCTCTGAAAACACAAAATATAATGTTTTTGTCGATAGATTCATACATATTATGAGGTCCTGAATAGGAATATGAACTTTTTGATTGTGAAAATCTGCGCGGAAGAGCGTGATTTCGACTTATTCCAAAGTTTTGTAAAACTGCGAATAGCACTCTAAAAACCCGAAATATGATGTATTTGGTGCTAGATTCTGCCATATAGCGCACTTTTGAAGCAAAATCTTGCTTCTGAGCAGATTTACAGAGTCAAAAATCTCCCAACGAGACTCAGCAAAAACGCTGATAACTCGCTGGAAACGCAAAATTCTGTGCATTTTAGGACGGATTCATGCGTATTATGTTGTATTGGATAGATTTATGTGATTTTCGATACTTTGAAACTGCTCAGAATGTGGTAATTTTGACTTATTTCAAACTTCATATAACTGCAGCTAGCGCTCTGAAAACACAAAATATGACGTTCTTGTCGATAGATTCATACATATTATGAGGTCCTGAATAGAAATATGAACTCTTTGAATGTGAAAATCTGCGCGGAAAAACGTGATTCTGACTTATTCCAAAGTTTGTAAAACAGCGAATCGCACACTAAAAACCCGAAATATGATGTATTTGGTGCTAGATTCTGCCATATAGCGCACTTTTGGAGCAAAACCTTGCTTCTGAGCAGATTTACTGAGTCAAAGATTTCTCAACGAGACTCAGGAAAAACGCTGATAACTTGCTGAAAACGCAAAATTTAGTGCATTTGAGGACGGATGAATGCGTATTATGTTGTATTGGATAGATTTATGTGATTTGCGATACTTTGAAACTGCTCAGAATGTGGTAATTTTGACTTATTTCAAACTTCATATAACTGCAGATAGCGCTCTGAAAACACAAAATATAATGTTTTTGTCGATAGATTCATACATATTATGAGGTCCTGAATAGGAATATGAACTTTTTGTCTGTGAAAATCTGCGCGGAAGAGCGTGATTTCGACTCATTCCAAAGTTTGTAAAACTGCGAATAGCACTCTAAAAACCCGAAATATGATGTATTTGGTGCTAGATTCTGCCATTCAACGCACTTTTGAAGCCAAATCTTGCTTATGAGCAGATTTACAGAATCAAAAATCTCGCAACGAGACTTGGAAATAACGCTGATAACTCGCTGGGAACGCCAAATTTTGTGCATTCGAGGACGGATTCATGCGTAATACGTTGTAATTGATAGATTTATGTAATTGACGATACTTTTAAACAGTTCATAGTGTGGTAATTTTGACTTATTTCAAACTTCATATAACTGCAGATAGTGCTCTGAGAACACAAAATATGATGTTTTTGTCGATAGATTCATACATATAATAAGATCCTGGATAGGAATATGAGCTTTTTGATTGTGAAAATCTGCGCGGAAAAGCGTGATTTCGACTTATTCCAAGGTTTGCAAAACTGCGAATAGCACTCTAAAAACACGGAATATGATGTATTTGGTGCAAGATCCTGCCATATAACCCACTTTTGAAGCAAAATCTTGCTTCTGAGCAGATTTACAGTGTCAAAAAATTCTCAACGAAACTCAGAAAAAACGCTGATAACTCGCTGGAAACGCAAAAGTTTGTGCATTTGAGGACGAATTAATGCGAATTATGCTGTATTGGATATATTTATGTGATTTGCTATACTTTGAAACTGCTCAGAATGTGGTAATTTTGACTTATTTCAAAATACATATAACTGCCGATAGCGCTCTGAAAACACGAAATATGATGTTTTTGTCGATAGATTGATACATATTATGAGGTCCTGAATAGGAATATGAACTTTTTGATTGTGAAAATCTGTGCGGAAAAGCGTGATTTCGACTCATTCCAGAGTTTGTAGAACTGCGAGTAGCACTCCAAAAACACGAAATATGATGTATTTGGTGCTAGATTCTGCCACATAACGCACTTTTGAAGCAAAATCTTGCTTCTGAGCAGATCTACAGAGTCAGAAATTTCTCAACGAGACTAAGAAGAATGCTGATAACTCGCTGGAAACGCAAAATTTTGTGCATTTGAGGACGGATTCATGCGTACTATGTTGTATTGGATAGATTTATGTGATTTGCGATACTTTGAAACTGCTCAGAATGTGGTAATTTTGACTTATTACAAATTTCATATAACTGCAGATAGCGCTCTGAAAACACGGAATATGATGTTTTTGTCGATAGATTCATACAGTTTATGAGATCTTGAAAAGGGATATGAACTTTTTGATCGTGAAAATCTGCGCAGAAAAGCGTGATTTCGACTTATTCCAAAATTTGTAAAACTGCGAATAGCACTCTAAAAACACGATATATGATGTATTTGGTGCTAGATTCTGCCATATAACGCAATTTTGAAGCAGAATCTTGCTTCTGAGCAGATTATACGGTGAAAAATGTCTTAACGAGACCAAGAAAATACGCTGATAACTCGCTGGAAACGCAAAATTTTGTGCATTTGAGGCCAGATTCATGCGTATTATGTTGTATTGGACAGATTTATGTGATTTTCTATACTTTGAAACTGCTCAGAATGTGGTAATTTTGACTAATTTCAAGCTTCATATAACTGCAGCTAGCGCTCTGAAAACAAGGAATATGATGTTTTGGTCGATAGATTCATACATATCATGAGGTCCTGAATGGAAATATGAACTCTTTGATTGTGAGAATCTGTGCGGAAAAAACGTGATTTTGGATTATTCCAAAGTTTGTTAAACTGCGAATAGCACTCTAAAAACACGGAATATGATGTATTTGGTATTAGATTCTGCCATATAGCGCACTTTTAAAGCAAAATCTTGCTTCTGAGCAGATTTACAGAGTCAAAAATTCCTCAACGAGACTCAGAAAAAACGATGATAACTCGCTTGAAACGCAGAATCTTGTGCATTTGAGGACGGATCCATGCGTATTATGTTGTATTGGATAGATTTATGTGATTTGCGATACTCTAAAACAGCTCAGAATGTGGTTATCTTGACTTATTTCAAATTACATATAACTGCAGATAGCGCTCTTAAAACACGAAATATTATGTTTTTGTCGATAGATTGATACATATTATGAGATCCTGAAAAGGAAAATGAACTTTTTGATTGTGAAAATCTGCGCGGAAAAGCGTGTTCTCGACTCATTCCAAAGTTTGTAAAACAGCGAATAGCACTCTGAAAACACGAAATATGATGTGTTTGCTGCTAGATTCGGCCATATAACGCACTTTTGAAGCAAAATCTGACTTCTGGGCAGATTTACAGAGTCAAAATTTTCTCAACGAGACTCTGAAATACGCTGATAACTTGCTGGAAACGCAGGATTTTGTGCATTTGAGGACGAACTCATGCGTATTATGTTATACTGGATAGATTTATGTGATTTGCGATACTTTGAAACTGCTCAGAATGTGGTAATTTTGACTTATTTCAAACTTCGTATAACTGCAGATATCGCTCTGAAAACACAAAATATGATGTTTTTGTCTATAGATTCATACATATTATGAGGTCCTAAATAGGAATATGAACTTTTTGATTGTGGAAATCTGCGCGGAAAAGCGTGATTTCGACTTATTCCAGAGTTTGTAAAACTACAAATAGCACTCTAAAAACAAGAAATAGGATGTATTTGGTGCTAGATTCTGCCATATAACGCACTTTTGAAGCAAAATCTTGCTTCTGAACAGATCCACAGAGTCAAAAATTTCTCAACTAGACTCAGGAGAAACGCTGATAAATTGCTGGAAACGCAAAATTTAGTGCATTTTAGGACGGATTCATGCGTATTATGTTGTATTGGATAGATTTATGTGATTTGCGATACATTGAAACTGCTCAGAATGTGGTAATTTTGACTTATTTCAAACTTCATATAACTGCAGATAGCGCTCTGAAAACACAAAATATAATGTTTTTGTCGATAGATTCATACATATTATGAGGTCCTGGATAGGGATATGAGCTTTTTGATTGTGAAAATCTGCGCGGAAGAGCGTGATCTCGACTCATTCCTAAGTTTGTAAAACTGCGAATAGCACTCTGAAAACCCGAAATATGATGTATTGGGTGCTAGATTCTGCCATATAGTGCACTTTTGAAGCAAAATCTTGCTTCTGAGCAGATTTACAGAGTCAAAAATCTCCCAACGAGACTCGGCAAAAACGCTGATAACTCGCTGGAAACGCAAAATTTTGTGCATTTTAGGACGGATTCATGCGTATTATGTTGTAATTGATAGATTTATGTAATTGGCGATACTTTTAAACAGTTCATAGTGTGGTAATTTTGACTTATTTCAAACTTCATATAACTGCAGCTAGCGCTCTGGAAACACGGAATATGATGTTCTTGTCGATAGATTCATACATATTATGAGGTCCTGGATAGGAATATAAACTCTTTGATTGTGAAAATCTGCGCGGAAAAACGTGATTCTGACTTATTCCAGAGTTTGTAAAACAGCGAATAGCACACTAAAAACCCGAAATATGATGTATTTGGTGCTAGATTCTGCCATATAGCGCACTTTTGAAGCAAAATCTTGCTTCTGAGCAGATTTACAGAGTCAAAAATTTCTCAACGAGACTCAGAAAAAACGCTGATAACTCGCTCGAAACGCAAAATTTTGTGCATTTGAAGACGGTTTCATGCGTATTATGCTGTACTGGATAGATTTATGTGATTTGCGATACTTTGAAACTGCTCAGAATGTGGTAATTTTGACTTATTTGAAAATTCATATAACTGCAATAGCGCTCTGAAAACTCGAAATATGATGTTTTTGTAGATAGATTCATATATATAATGAGGTCATGAATAGGAATATGAACTTTCTGATTGTGGAAATCCGCGCGAGAAAGCGTGATTTTGACTTATTCCAGAGTTTATAAGACTGCGAATAGCACTATAAAAACACGAAATATGATGTATTTGGTGCTAGATTCTGCCATATAGCGCACTATTGAAGCAAGATCTTGCTTCTAAACAGATCCACAGAGTCAAAAATTTCTCAACGAGACGCAGAAGAAACGCTGATAACTTGCTGGAAACGCAGAATTTTGTGCATTTGAGGACGGATTCATGCGTATTATGTTGTATCGGATATATTTATGTTATTTGCGATGCTTTGAAACTGCTCAGAATGTGGTAATTTTGACTTATTTCAAACTTTATATAACTGCAAAATAGCGCTCTTAAAACATAGAATATGATGTTTCTGTCGATAGATTCATACATATTATGAGGTCTTGAATAGAAATATGATTTCGACTCATTCCAAAATTTGTTAAACTGCGAGTAGTGCTCTAAAAACACGAAATATTATGTATTTGGTGCTAGATTCTGCCATATAACGCACTTTTGAAGCAAAATCTTGCTTCTGAGCAGATTCACAGAGTCAAAAATCTCTCAACGAGACTTAGGAAAAACGCTGATAACTTGCTGGAAACGCAAAATTTTGTGCATTTGAGGACGGATTCATGCGTATTATGTTGTATTGGATAGATTTATGTGATTTGCGATACTTTGAATCAGTTCAGATTGTGGTAATTTTGACTTATTTCAAACTTCTTATAACTGCAGATAGCGCTCTATACACACGATATATGATGTTTTTTGTCGATAGATTCATACATATTATGAGGTTCAGAATAGAAATATGAACTTTTTGATCGTGAAAATCTGCGCGGAAAAGCGTGATTTTGACCTATTCCAAAGTTTGTAAAACTGCGAATAGCACTCTAAAAACACAAAATATGATGTATTTGGTGCTAGATTTTGCCATATAACGCACTTTTGAAGCAGAATCTTGCTTCTGAGCAGACTTACAGAGTCAAAAATTTCTCAACAAGACTCAGAATAAACGCTCATGACTCGCTGGAAACGCAGAATTCTGTGCATTTGAGGACGGATTCATGCGTATTATGTTGAATTGGATAGATTTATGTGTTTTGCGATACGTTGAAACTGCTTAGAATGTGGTAATTTTGACTTATCTCAAACTTTATATAACTGCAGATAGCGCTCTGAAAACACGAAATATAATGTTTTTGTCGATAGATTCATACATATTATGAGGTCCTGAATAGGAATATGAACTTTTTAATTGTGAAAATCTGCGCGAAAAAGTGTGATTCCAGCTTATTCCAAAGTTTGTAAAACTGCGAATAGCACTCTAAAAACACAATATGATGTATTTGGCGCTAGATTTTGCTATATAACGCATTTTTGAAGCAGAATCTTGCTTCTGAGTAGATTTTACAGGGTCAAAAATTTCTCAATGAGACTCAGCAAAAACGCTGATAACTCGCTGAAAACGCGAAATTTTGTGCATTTGAGGACGGATTCATGCGTATTATGTGGTATTGGATAGATTTATGTGATTTGCGATACTATAAAAACTTCTTAGAATGTGGTAATTTTGACTTATTCCAAACTTCATATAACTGCAGATAGCGCTCTGGAAACACAATATATGATGTTTTTGTCGATAGATTCATACATATTATGAGGTCCTGGATAGGAATATAAACTCTTTGATTGTGAAAAGCGAATAGCACACTAAAAACCCGAAATATGATGTATTTGGTGCTAGATTCTGCCATATAGCGCACTTTTGAAGCAAAATCTTGCTTCTGAGCAGATTTACAGAGTCAAAAATTTCCCAACGAAACTCAGAAAAAACGCTGATAACTCGCTCGAAACGCAAAATTTTGTGCATTTGAAGACGGTTTCATGCGTATTATGCTGTACTGGATAGATTTATGTGATTTGCGATACTTTGAAACTGCTCAGAATGTGGTAATTTTGACTTATTTGAAAATTCATATAACTGCAATAGCGCTCTGAAAACTCGAAATATGATGTTTTTGTAGATAGATTCATATATATAATGAGGTCATGAATAGGAATATGAACTTTCTGATTGTGGAAATCTGCGCGAGAAAGCGTGATTTTGACTTATTCCAGAGTTTATAAGACTGCGAATAGCACTATAAAAACACGAAATATGATGTATTTGGTGCTAGATTCTGCCATATAGCGCACTATTGAAGCAAGATCTTGCTTCTAAACAGATTCACAGAGTCAAAAATTTCTCAACGAGACGCAGAAGAAACGCTGATAACTTGCTGGAAACGCAGAATTTTGTGCATTTGAGGACGGATTCATGCGTATTATGTTGTATCGGATATATTTATGTTATTTGCGATGCTTTGAAACTGCTCAGAATGTGGTAATTTTGACTTATTTCAAACTTTATATAACTGCAAATAGCGCTCTTAAAACATGGAATATGATGTTTCTGTCGATAGATTCATACATATTATGAGGTCTTGAATAGAAATATGATATTTTTGATTGTGAAAATCTGCGCTTAAAAGCGCGATTTCGACTCATTCCAAAATTTGTTAAACTGCGAGTAGTGCTCTAAAAACACGAAATATTATGTATTTGGTGCTAGATTCTGCCATATAACGCACTTTTGAAGCAAAATCTTGCTTCTGAGCAGATTCACAGAGTCAAAAATCTCTCAACGAGACTTAGGAAAAACGCTGATAACTTGCTGGAAACGCAAAATTTTGTGCATTTGAGGACGGATTCATGCGTATTATGTTGTATTGGATAGATTTATGTGATTTGCGATACTTTGAATCAGTTCAGATTGTGGTAATTTTGACTTATTTCAAACTTCTTATAACTGCAGATAGCGCTCTATACACACGATATATGATGTTTTTGTCGATAGATTCATACATATTATGAGGTTCAGAATAGGAATATGAACTTTTTGATCGTGAAAATCTGCGCGGAAAAGCGTGATTTCGACCTATTCCAAAGTTTGTAAAACTGCGAATAGCACTCTAAAAACACAAAATATGATGTATTTGGTGCTAGATTTTGCCATATAACGCACTTTTGAAGCAGAATCTTGCTTCTGAGCAGACTTACAGAGTCAAAAATTTCTCAACAAGACTCAGAATAAACGCTCATGACTCGCTGGAAACGCAGAATTCTGTGCATTTGAGGACGGATTCATGCGTATTATGTTGAATTGGATAGATTTATGTGTTTTGCGATACGTTGAAACTGCTTAGAATGTGGTAATTTTGACTTATCTCAAACTTTATATAACTGCAGATAGCGCTCTGAAAACACGAAATATAATGTTTTTGTCGATAGATCATACATATTATGAGGTCCTGAATAGGAATATGAACTTTTTAATTGTGAAAATCTGCGCGAAAAAGTGTGATTCCAGCTTATTCCAAAGTTTGTAAAACTGCGAATAGCACTCTAAAAACACAAAATATGATGTATTTGGCGCTAGATTTTGCTATATAACGCACTTTTGAAGCAGAATCTTGCTTCTGAGTAGATTTTACAGGGTCAAAAATTTCTCAATGAGACTCAGCAAAAACGCTGATAACTCGCTGAAAACGCGAAATTTTGTGCATTTGAGGACGGATTCATGCGTATTATGTGGAATTGGATAGATTTATGTGATTTGCGATACTATAAAACTTCTCAGAATGTGGTAATTTTGACTTATTCCAAACTTCATATAACTGCAGATAGCGCTCTGGAAACACAATATATGATGTTTTTGTCGATAGATTCATACATATTATGAGGTCCTTAATAGGAATATGAACTTTTTTGATGATGAAAATCTGCGCGGGAAAGCGTGATTTCGACTTATTCCAAAGTTTGTAAAACTGCGAATAGCACTCTAAAAACACGAAATATGATGTATTTGATGCTAGATTCTGCCATATAACGCACTTTTGAAGCAAAATCTTGCTTCTGGGCAGATTAACAGAGTCAAAAATTCCTCAACAAGACTCAAAAAAGCGCTGATAACTCGCTGGAAACGCAAAATTTTGTGCATTTGAGGAAGGATTCATGCGTATTATGTTGTATTGGATAGATTTATGTGATTTGCGATACTTTGAAACTGCTCAGAATGTGGGTAAGTGCAGATAGCGCCCTGAAAACACGGAATATGATGTTTTTGTCAATAGATTCATACATATTTTGAGGGTCCTGAATAGGAATATGAACTTTTTGATTGTGAAAATCTGCGCGGAAAAGCGTGATTTCGACTTAATCCAGAGTTTGTAAAACTGCGAATAGCACTCTAAAAACACGAAATATGATGTATTTGGTGCTAGATTCTGCCATATAACGCACTTTTGGAGCAAAATCTTACTTCTGAACAGATTTACAGAGTCAAAAATTCTCCAACGAGACTTAGAAAAATTGCTTATAACTCGCTGGAAACGCAAAACTTTGTGCATTTGCTGACGGATACAAGCGTATTATGTTGTATTGGATAGATTTATGTGATTTGCGATACTTTGAAACTGCGCAGAATGTGGTAATTTGACTTATTTCAAACTTCATATAACTGCAGATAGCGCTCTGAAAACACGGAATATGATGTTCTAGTCGATAGATTCACACATATTATGAGGTCCTGAATAGGAATATGAACTCTTTGATCGTGAAAGTCTGCGCGGAAAACGTTATTCCGACCTATCCTAAAGTTTCTTAAACTGCGAATAGCACTCCAAAAACACGGAATATGATGTATTTAGTGCTAGATTTTGCCATATAACGCACTTTTCAAGCAAAATCTTGCTTCTGAGCAGATTCACAGAGTCAAAAATTTCCCAAGGAGACTCAGAAGAACGCTGATAACTCGCTGGAAACGCAAAATTTTGTGCATTTGAGGACGGCTTCATTCGTATTATGTTGTATTGGATAGATTTATGTGATTAGCGATACTTTGAAACTGCTCAGAATGTGGTAATTTTGACTTATTTCAAACTTCATATAACTGCAAAAAGCGCTCTGAAAACACTGAATATGATGTTTTTGTCGAGAGATTCATACATATTATAAGGTCCTGAATAGGAATATGAACTTCTTGATTGTGAAAATCTGCGCGGAAAAGCGTGATTACGACTTATTCCAAAGTTTGTAATACTGCGAATAATACTCTAAAAACACGAAATATGATGATTTTGGTGCTAGATTCTGCTATATAACGCACCTTTAAAGCAAAATCTTGCTTCTGAGCAGATTTACAGAGTCAAAATTTCTCAACGAGACTCAGAAAAACGCTGATAACTTGCTGGTAACGCAAAATTTTGTGCATTTGAGGACGGAATCATGCGTATAATGTTGTATTGGATAGATTTATGTGATTTGCGATACTTTGAAACTGCTCAGAATGTGGTAATTTTGACTTATCTCAAACTTCATATAACAGCAGATAGCGCTCTAAAAACACGTAATATGATGTTCTTGTCGATAGATTCATACAAATTATGAGGTCCTAAATAGGAATATGAACTTTTTGATTTTGAAAATCCACGCGAAAAAGCGGTCTTTCGACATATTCCAATGTTTGTAAAACTGCAAATAACACTCTAAAAACACGAAATATGATGTACCTGGTGCTAGATTCTGCCATATAGTGCACTTTTAAAGCAAGATCTTGCTTCTGAGCAGATTTTCAGTGTCAAAAATTTCTCAACGAGACCCAGAAAAAACGCTGATAACTCGCTGGAAACGCAAAATTTTCTGCATTTGAGGACGGAATCATGCGTATTATGTTGTATTGGATAGATTTATGTGATTTGCGAAACTTGGAAACTGCTCAGAATGTGGTAATTTTGACTTATTTCAAACTTCATATAACTGCAGATAGCGCTCTGAAATCACGGAATATGATGTTTTTGTCGATGGAGTCATACATATTATGAGGTCCTGAATAGGAATATGAACTTTTTGATTGTAAAAATTTGCGCGAAAAAGCGGTATTTCGACTTATTCCAATATTTATAAAACTGCAAAATGCACTCTAAAAACACGAAATATGATGTATTTGATGCTAGATTCAGCCATATAGCGCACTTTCAAAGCAAAATCTTGCTTCTGAGCAGATTTTCAGTCCTAAATTTCTCAACGAGACTCAGAAAAAACGCTGATAACTCGCTGGAAACGCAAAACTTCGTGCATTCGAGGACGGATTCATGCGTATCATGTTGTATTGGATAGATTTATGTGATTTGCGATACTTTGAAACTGCTCAGAATGTGGTAATTTTGACTTATTTCAAACCTCATATAACTGCAGATAGCGCTCTGAAAACACAAAATATGATGTTTTTGTCGATGAATTCATACATATTATGAGGTTCCTAATAGGAATATGAACTTTTTAATTGTGAAATTCTGCGCGGAAAATCGTAACTTCAACTCATTCCAAAGTTTGTAAAACTGCAAATAGCACTCTAAAAACACGAAATATGATGTACTTGGTGCTAGATTCTGCCATATAACGCACTTTTGAAGCAAAATCTTGCTTCTGAGCAGATTAACAGAGTCAAAAATTTCTCAATGAGACTCAGAAAAAACGCTGATAACTCGCTGGAGACGCCAAATTTTGTGCATTTGAGGACGGTTCATGCGTATTATGTTGTATTGGATAGATTTATGTGATCTGCGATACATTGAAACTGCTCAGAATGTGGTAGTTTTGACTTATTTAAAACTTCATATAACTGCAGATAGCGCTCTGAAAACTCGTAATATGATGTTTTTGTTGATAGATTCATACATATTATGAGGTTCTGAATAGGAATATGAACTTTTTGATTGTGAAAATCTGCGCGGAAAAGCGTGATTCCGACTTATTCCAAAGTTTGTAAAACTGCGAATAGCACTCTTAAAACACAAAATATGATGTATTTGGTGCAAGATTCTGCTATTTAACGCTCTTTTGAAGCAAAATCTTGCTTCTGAGTAGATTTACAGAGTCAAAAAATTCTAAATGAGACTCAGCAAAAACGCTGATAACTCGCTGGAAAGGCGAGATTTTGTGCATTTGAGGACTGATTCATGCGTATTATGTTGTATTGGATAGATTTATGTAATTTGCGATACTTTGAAACTGCTCAGAATGTGGTAGTTTTGACTTATTCCAAACTTCATATAACTGCAGATAGCGCTCTGGAAACACAATATATGATGTTTTTGTCGATAGATTCATACATATTATGAGGTACTTAATAGGAATATGAACTTTATGATTGTGAAAATCTGTGCGGGAAAGCGTGATTCAAACTAATCCCAAAGTTTGTAAAACTGCGAATAGCACTTTAAAAACACGAAATATGATGTATTTGATGCTAGATTCTGCCATATAACGCACTTTTTAAGGCAGAATCTTGCTCCTGAGCAGATTTACAAAGTCAAAAATTTCTCAACAAGACTCGGAAAAAACGCTGATAACTCGCTGGAAACGCAAAATTTTGTGCATTTGAGGAAGGATTCATGCGTATTATGTTGTATTGGATAGATTTATGTGATTTGCGATACCTTGAAACTGCTCAGAATGTGGTAATTTTGACTTATTTCAAACTTCATATAACTGCAGATAGCGCTCTTTAACACGGAATATGATGTTTTTGTCGATAGATTCATACGTATTATGAGGTCTTAAATAGGGATTTGAACTTTTTTATTGTGAAAATCCGCGCGGGGAAGCGTGATTCCGACTTATTCCAAAGTTTGTAAGACTGCGAATAGCACTCTAAAAACACGAAATATGATGTATTTGGTTCTAGATTCTGCCATATAACGCACTTTTGTAGCAAAATCTTGCTTCTTAGTAGATTTACAGAGTCAAAAATTTCTGAACGAGATTCAGATAAAACATTGATAACTCGCTGGAAACGAAAAATTTTGTGTATTTGAGGACGGATTCATGCGTATTATGTTGTATTGGATAGATTTATGTGATTCGCGATACTTTGAAACAGCTCAGAATCTGGTAATTTTGACTCATTTCAAACTTCATATAACTGCAGATAGCGCTTTGAAAACACTGAATATGATGTTCTTGTCGATAGATTCATACATATTATTAGGTCCTGAATAGAAATATCAACTTCTTGATTGTGAAAATCTGCGCGGGAAAGCGGGATTTCGACTCATTCCAAAGTTTGTAAAACTGCGAATAGCACTCTAAAAACACAAAATATGATGTATTTGGTGCAAGATTCTGCCATATAATGCACTTTTAAAGCAAAATCTTGCTTCTGAGCAGATTTACAGAGTCAAAAATTTGTCAACGAGACTCAGAAAAACGCTGATAACTTGCTGGAAACGCAAGATTTGGTGCATCTGAGGACGGATTCATGCGTATTATGTTCTATTGGATAGATTTATGTGATTTGCGATACTTTGAAACTGCTCAGAATCTGTTAATTTTGACTTATTTCAAACTTCATATAACTGCAGATAGCGCTCTGAAAACACAGAATATGATGTTTTTGTCGATAGATTCATACATATTATGAGGTCCAGAATAGAAATATGAACTTTTTGATCGTGAAAATCTGCGCGGAAAAGCGTGATTCCGACTTATTCCAAAGTTTGTGAAACTGCGAATAGCACTCTAAAAACACAAAATATGATGTATTTGGTGCTAGATTCTGCTATATAACGCTCTTTTGAAGCAAAATCTTACTTCTGAGTAGATTTACAGAGTCAAAAATTTCTCAATGAGACTCAGCAAAAACGCTGATAACTCGCTGGAAACGCAAAATTTTGTGCATTTGACGGATTCATGCGAATTATGTTGTATTGGATAGATTTCTGTGATTTGCAATACTTTGAAACTGCTCAGAATGTGGTAATTTTGACTTATTCCACACTTTATATAACTGCAGATAGCGCTCTGGAAACACAATATATGATGTTTTTGTCAATAGATTCATACATATTATGTGGTCATGAATAGGAATATGAACTTCTTGATTGTGAAAATCCATGCGGAAAAGCGTGATTCCAACTTATTCCAAAGTTTGTAAAACTGCGAATAGCACGCTAAAAACACGAAATATGATATATTTGATGCTAGATTCTGCCATATAACGCACTTTTGAAGCAAAATCTTGCATCCTGGGTAGATTCACAGAGTCAAAAATTTCTCAACGAGACTCAAAAAAACGCTGATAACTCGCTGGAAACGCAAAATTTTGTGCATTTGAGGACGGATCCATGCGTATTATGTTGTATTGGATAGATTTATGTGATTTGCGATACTTTGAATCTGCTCAGAATGTGGTAATTTTTACTTATTTTAAACTCCATATAACTGCAGATAGCGCTTTGAAAACACGAAATATGATGTTTTTGTTGATAGATTCATCCATATTATGAGGTCCTGGATAGGAATATGAACTTTTGGATTGTGAAAATCTGCGCGGAAAAGCGTGATTTCGACTTATTCCAAAGTTTGTAAAACTGCGAATAGCACTCTTAAAACTCATTATATGATGAATTTGGTGCTAGATTCTGCCATATAACGCAATTTTGAAGCAGAATCTTGCTTCTGAGCAAATTTACAAAGTCAAAATTTCTCAACAAGACTCAGAAAAAACGCTGGAAACGCAAAATTTTGTGCATTTAAGAAAGGATTCATGCGTATTATGTTGTATTGGATAGATTTATGTGATTTGCGATACTTTGAAACTGCTCAGAATGTGGTAATTTTGACTTATTTCAAACTTCATTTAACTGCAGATAGCGCTCTTAAAACACGGAATATGATGTTTTTGTCGATAGATTTATACATATCATGAGGTTTTGGATAGGAATATGGACTTTTTTTATTGTGAAAATCTGCGCGGAGAAGCGTGATTTCGACTTATTCCAAAGTTTGTATAACTGCGAACAGCACTCTAAAAACACGAAATATGATGTATTTGGTGCTAGATTCTGCAATATAACGCACTTCTGAAGAAAATCTTGCTTCTGAGTAGATTTACAGAGTCAAAAATTTCTGAACGGACTCAGATAAAACATTGATAACTCGCTGGAAACGCAAAATTTTGTGTATTTGAGGACAGATTCATGCGTATTATGTTGTATTGGATAGATTTATGTGATTTGCGATACTTTGGAACTGCTCAGAATTTGGTAATTTTGTCTTATTTCAAACCTCATATAACTGCAGATAGCGCTCTGAAAACACGAAATATGATGTTTTTGTTGATAGATTAATACATATTATGAGGTCCTGAATAGGTATATGGACTTTTTGATTGTGAAAATCTGCGCGGAAAAGCGTGATTTCGACCTAATCCAAAGTTTGTAAGACTGCGAATAGCACTCTGAAAACACAAAATATGATATATTTGGTGCTAGATTCTGCCATATAAAGCACTTTACAAGCAAAATCTTGCTTCTGAGCAGATTTACAGAGTCAAAAATTTTTTGGCGGAACTCAGAAAAAACGCTGATAACTCGCTGGAAACGCAAAATTTTGTGCATTTGGAGACGGATCCATGCGTATTATGTTCTATTGGATAGATTTATGTGATTTGTGATACTTTGAAACTGCTCAGAATCTGGTAATTTTGACTTATTTCAAACTTCATATAACTGCAGATAGCGCTCCGAAAACACTGAATATGATGTTCTTGTCGATAGATTCATACATATTATCAGGTCCTGAATAGAAATATGAACTTCTTGATTGTGAAAATCTGCGCGGAAAAGCGTGATTTCGACTTATTCCAAAGTTTGTAAAACTGCGAATAGCACTCTAAAAACACAAAATATGATGTATTTGGTGCAAGATTCTGCCATATAACGCACTTTTAAAGCAAAATCTTGCTTCTGAGCAGATTTACAGAGTCAAAAATTTCTCAACGAGACTCAGAAAAACGCTGATAACTCGCTGGAAACGCAAAATTTTGTGCATTTGAGGACGGATTCATGCGTTCTATGTTCTATTGGATAGATTCATGTGATTTGCTATACTTTGAATCAGTCCAGATTGTGGTAATTTTGACTTATTTCAAACTTCATATAACTGCAGATAGCGCTCTGTACACACGAAATATGATGTTTTTGTCGATAGATTCATACATATTATGAGGTTCAGAATAGGAATATGAACTTTTTGATCGTGAAAATCTGCGCGGAAAAGCGTGATTTCGACCTATTCAAAAGTTTGTAAAACTGCGAAAAGCACTCTAAAAACACGAAATATGATGTATTTGATGCTAGATTTTGCCATATAACGCACTTTTGAAGCAAAATCTTGCTTCTGAGCAGATTTACAGAGTCAAAAATGTCTCAACAAGACTCAGAATTAACGCTTATGACTCGCTGGAAACGAAGAATTCTGTGCATTTGAGGACGGATTCATGCGTATCATGATGAATTGGATAGATTTATGTGTTTTGCGATACGTTTGAAACTGCTCAGAATGTGGTAATTTTGACATATCTCAAATATGATATTTTTGTCGATAGATTCATACATATTATGAGGTCCTGAATAGAAATATGAACTTTTTGATCGTGAAAATCTGCGCGGAAAAGCGTGATTTCGACTCATTCCAAAGTTTGTAACACTGCGAATAGCACTCTAAAAACACAAAATATGATGTATTTGGTGCTAGATTCTGCCATATAACGCACTTTTGAAGCAAAATCTTGCTTCTGGGCAGATTTACAGAGTCAAAAATTCCTCAAAAAGACTCAAAAAACGCTGATAACTCGCTGGAAACGCAAAATTTTGTGCATTCGAGGAAGGATTCATGCGTATTATGTTGTATTGGATAGATTTATGTGATTTGCGATACTTTGAAACTGCTCAGAATGTGGTAAGTGCAGATAGCGCCCTGAAAACACGAAATATGATGTTTTTGTCGATAGATTCATACATATTATGAGGTCCTGAATAGGAATATGAACTTTTTGATTGTGAAAATTTGCGCGGAAAAGCGTGATTTCGAGCTAATCCAAAGTTTGTAAAACTGCGAATAGCACTCTGAAAACACAAAATATGATGTATTTGGTGCTAGATTCTGCCATATAACGCACTTTTGAAGCGATATCTTGCTTCTGGGCAGATTCACAGAGTCAGAAATTTCCATTGAGACTCAAAAAAACGCTGATAACTCGCTGGAAACGCAAAATTTTGTACATTTGAGGACGGATCCATGCGTATTATGTTGTATTCGATGGATTGATGTGATTTGCGATACTTTGAATCTGCTCAGAATGTGGTAATTTTGACTTGTTTCAAACTCCATATAACTGCAGATAGCGCTCTGAAATCACCAAATATCATGTTTTTGTCGATAGATTCATTCATATTATGAGGTCCTGAATCGGAATATGAACTTTTGGATTGTGAAAATCTGCGCGGAAAAGCGTGATTCCGACTCATCCCAAAGTTTGAAAAACTGCGAATAGCACTCTAAAAACTCATAATATGATGTATTTGGTGCTAGATTCTGCCATATAACGCACTTTTGAAGCAGAATCTTGCTTCTGAGTAGATTGACGAAGTCAAAAATGTCTCAGCAAAACTCAGAAAAATCGCTGATAACTCGCTGGAAACGCAAAGTTTTGTGCATTTCAGGAGTATTGGATAGATTTATGTGATTTGCGATACTTTGAAACTGCTCAGAATGTGGTAATTTTGACTTATTCAAACTTCATATAATTGCAAATTGCGCTCTGAAAACACGGAATATGATGTTTTTGTCGATAGATTCATACATATTATGAGGTCCTAAAAAAAATATGAACTTTTTGATTGTGAGAGTCTGCGCTGAAGAGCGTGATTTCAATTCATTCCAAAGTTTGTAAAACCTGCGAATAGCACTCTAAAAACACGAAATATGATGTATTCGGTGCTAGATTCTGCCATATAACGCACTTTTGAAGCAAAATCTTACTTCTGAGGCAGATTTTCAGAGTCAAATATTTCTCAACGAGTCTCAGAAAGACGCTGATATCTTGCTGGAAACACAAAATTTTGTGCATCTGGGGACGGATTCATGCGTATTATGTTCTATTGGATAGATTTATGTGATTTGCGATACTTTGAAACTGCTCAGAATCTGGTAATTTTGACTCATTTCAAACTCCATATAACTGCAGATAGCGCTCTAAAAACACGAAATATGATGTTTTTGTCGATAGATTCATACATATTATGAGGTCCTGAATAGGAATATGAATTTTTTGATTGTGAAAATCTGCGCTGAAATGCGTTATTCCGACCTATCCCAAAGTTTGTTAAACTGCGAATAGCACTCTAAGAACACAAAATATGATGTATTTGGTGCTAGATTCTGCCATATAACGCACTTTTCAAGCAAAATCTTGCTTCTGAGCAGATTCACAGAGTCAAAAATTTCCCCAAGGAGACTTAGAAAAAACGCTGATAACTCGCTGGAAACGCTCAATTTTGTGCATTTGAGGATGGCTTCATTCGTATTATGTAAGTATTGGAAAGATTGATGTGATTTGCGATACTTTGAGACTGCTCAGAATGTGGTAATTTTGACTTATTTCAAACTTCATATAACTGCAAATAGCGCTCTGAAAACACTGAATATGATGTTTTTGTCGAGAGATTCATACATATTATAAGGTCCTGATTAGGAATATGAACTTCTTGATTGTGAAAATCTGCGCGGAAAAAGCGTGATTTCGACTTATTCCAAAGTTTGTAATACTGCGAATAACACTCTAAAAACACGAATTATGATGTATTTGGTGCTAGATTCTGCCATATAACGCACTTCTGAAGCAGAATCTTGCTTTTGTGCAGATTTACAGAGGCAAAAATTTCTCAATGAGACTCAGAAAAAACGCTGATAACTCGCTGGGAAACGCAAATTTTACGCATTTGAGAACGGATTCATGTGCATTATGTTCTATTGGGTGGATTTATGTGATTTGCAATACTTTGAAACAGCTCAGAATGTGGTAAAATTTGACTTATTTCAAACTTCATATAACTGCAGATAGCGCTCTGAAATCACGAAATATGATGTTTTTTGTCGATAGATTCATACATATTATGAGGTCGTGAATAGGAATATGAACTCTTTGATTGTGAAAATCTGCGCGAAAAAGCGTGATTTCGACTTATTCCAAAATTTGTGAAACTGCGAATGGCACGAAAAAACGCTAATAACATTTGAGGACGAATTAATGCGTATTATGCTGTATTGGTTAGATTTATGTGATTTGCGATACTTTGAAACTGCTCAGAATGTGGTAATTTTGACTTATTTCAAACTACATATAACTGCCGATAGCGCTCTAAAAACACGATATATGATGTTGTTTTGTCGATAGATTCATACATATTATGAGGTCCTGAATAGGAATATGAACCTTCTGATTGTGAGAATCTGCGCGGAGGAGCGTGATCTCGACTTATTCCAAGGTTTGTGAAACTGCGAATGGCACTCTACAAACACGAAATATGATGTATTTGATGCTAGATTCTGCCATATAACGCACTTCTGAAGCAGAATCTTGCTTTGTGTGCAGATTTACAGAGGCAAAAATTTCTCAATGAGACTCAGAAAAAACGCTGATAACTCGCTGGAAACGCAAATTTTACGCATTTGAGAACGGATTCATGTGCATTATGTTCTATTGGGTGGATTTATGTGATTTGCAATACTTTGAAACAGCTCAGAATGTGGTAAATTTGACTTATTTCAAACTTCATATAACTGCAGATAGCGCTCTGAAATCACGAAATATGATGTTTTTGTCGATAGATTCATACATATTATGAGGTCGTGAATAGGAATATGAACTCTTTTGATTGTGAAAATCTGCGCGAAAAAGCGTGATTTCGACTTATTCCAAAATTTGTGAAACTGCGAATGGCACGAAAAAACGCTAATAACATTTGAGGACGAATTAATGCGTATTATGCTGTATTGGTTAGATTATGTGATTTGCGATACTTTGAAACTGCTCAGAATGTGGTAATTTTGACTTATTTCAAACTACATATAACTGCCCGATAGCGCTCTAAAAAACACGATATATGATGTGTTTGTCGATAGATTCATACATATTATGAGGTCCTGAATAGGAATATGAACCTTCTGGATTGTGAGGAATCTGCGCGGAGGAGCGTGATCTCGACTTATTCCAAGGTTTGTGAAACTGCGAATGGCACTCTACAAACACGAAATATGATGCTATTTGATGCTAGATTCTGCCATATAACGCACTTCTAAAGCAAAATCTTACTCCTGAACAGATTTACAGGGTCAAAAATTTCTCAACAAGACTCAGAAAATACGCTGATAACTCGCCGGAAACGCAAAATTTTGTGCATTTGAAGACGGATTCATGCGTATTATATTGTATTGGATAGATTTATGAGATTTTCGATACTTTGAAACTGCTCAGAATGTGCTAATTTTGACTTATTTTAAACTTCATATAACTGGAGCTAGCGCTCTGAAAACACGGAATATGATGTTTTTGTCGATAGATTCATACATATTATGAGGTCCTGAATAGAAATATAATCTCTCTGATTGTGAAAATCTGCGCGGAAAAACGTGATTTTGACTTATTCCAAAGTTTGTAAAACTGCGAATAGTACTCTAAAAACCCGGAATATGATGTAATTTGGTGCCAGATTCTGCCATATAGCGCACTTTTGGAGCAAAATCATGCTTCTGAGCAGATTTACAGAGTCAAAAATCTCTCAACGAGACTCAGAAAAAACACTGTTAACTCGCTGGAAACGCAAAATTTTGTGCATTTGAGGACGGATTCATGCGTATTATGTTGTATTGGATAGATTTATGTGATTTGCGAAACTTTGAAACTGCTCAGAATGTGGTAATTCTGACTTATTACAAATTTCATATAACTGCAGATAGCGCTCTGAAAACCCGAAATATGATGTTTTTGTCGATAGATTCATACATATTATGAGATCCTGAAAAGGAATATGAACTTTTTGATCGTGAAAATCTGCGCGGAAAAGCGTGATTTCGACTTACTCCAAAATTTGTAAAACTGCGAATAGCACTCAAAAACACGAAATATGATGTATTTGGTGCTAGATTCTGCCATATAACGCACTTTTGAAGCAAAATCTTGCTTCTGAGCAGATTATAGAGTAAAAAATGTCTCAACGAGACCCAGAAAATACGCTGATAACTCGCTGGAAACGCAAAATTTTGTGCATTTGAGGCCGGATTCATGCGTATTATGTTGTATTGGACAGATTTATGTGATTTTCGATACTTTGAAACTTCTCAGATTGTGGTGATTCTGACTTATTTCAAGCTTCATATAACTGCAGCTAGCGCTCTGAAAACAAGATATATGATGTTTTCGTCGATAGATTCATACATATTATAAGGTCCTGAATAGAAATATGAACTCTTTGATTGTGAGAATCTGCGCGGAAAAACGTTATTCAGAGTTATTCCAAAGTTTGTTAAACTGCGAATAGCACTCTAAAAACACGGAATATACTGTATTTGGTGCTAGATTCTGCCATATAGCGCACTTTTGAAGCAAAATCTTGCTTCTGAGCAGATTAACAGAGTCAAAAATTCCTCAACGAGACTCAGAAAAAATGCTGATAACTCGCTGGAAACGCAGAATCTTGTGCATTTGAGGACGGATTCATGCGTATTATGTTGTATTGGATAGATTTATGTGATTTGCGATACTTTAAAACTGCTCAGAATGTGGTAATTTTTACTTATTCCAAACTTCATATAACTGCAGATAGCGCTCTTAAAACACGAAATATGATGTTTTTGTCGATAGAATGATACATATTATGAGATCCTAAAAAGGAAAATAAACTTTTTGATCGTGAAAGTCTGCGCGGAAAAGCGTGTTTTCGACTCATTCCAAAGTTTGTAAAACAGCGAATAGCACTCTGAAAACACGAAATATTATGTGTTTGCTGCTGAATTCGGCCATATAACGCACTTTTGAAGCAAAATCTTGCTTCTGGGAAAATTTACAGTGTCGAAAATTTCTCAACGAGACTCAGGAAAAACGCTGATAACTTGCTGGAAACGCAAAATTTTGTGCATTTGAGGACGGATTCATGCGTATTATGTTGTATTGGATAGATTTATGTGATTTTCGATACTTTGAAACTGCTCAGAATTTGGTAATTTTGACTTATTTCAAACTTCATATAACTGCAGCTAGCGCTCTGAAAACACGAAATATGATGTTCTTGTCGACAGATTCTTACATATTATGAGGTCCTGAATAGGAATATGAACTCTTTGATTGTGAAAATCTGCGCGGAAAAACGTGATTCTGACTTATTCCAAAGTTTGTAAAACAGCGAATAGCACACTTAAAACCCGAAATATTATGTATTTGGTGCTAGATTCTGCCATATAGCGCACTTTTGGAGCAAAACCTTGCTTCTGAGCAAATTTACAGAGTCAAAAATTTCTCAACGAGACTCAGAAAAAACGCTGATAACTCGCTGGAAACGCAAAATTTGGTGCATTTGAGGACGGATTTATGCGTTTTATGTTGTATTGGATAGATTTATGTGATTTGCGATACTTTGGGAATGCTCAGAATGTGGTAATTTTGACTTATTTCAAACTTCATATAACTGCAGATAGCGCTCTGAAAACACGAAATATGATGTTTTTGTCGATAGATTCATACATATTATGAAGTCCTGAATAGGAATATGAACTTGTTGATTGTAAAAATCTGCGCAGAGAAGCGTGATCTCGACTTATTCCCGAGTTTGTAAAACTGCGAATAGCACTCTAAAAACACGAAATATGATGTATTTGGTCCTAGAATCTCCCATATAACGCTTTTTCAAAGCAGAATCTTACTTCTGACTAGATTAACAGAGTCAAAAATTTCCCAACGAGACTCAGCAAAAACGCTGATAACTCGCTGGAAACGCAAAATTCTGTGCATTTTAGGACGGTTTCATGCGTATTATGTTGTATTGGATAGATTTATGTGATTTTTGATACTCTGAAACTGCTCAGAATGTGGTAATTTTGACTTGTTTCAAACTTCATATAACTGCAGCTAGCGCTCTGAAAACACGAAATATGATGTTCTTGTCGATAGATTCATACATATTATGAGGTCCTGAATAGGAATATAAACTCTTTGATTGTGAGAATCTGCGCGGAAAAACGTGATTCTGACTTATTCCAAAGTTTGTAAAACTGCGAATAGCACTCTAAAAACCCGAAATATGATGTATTTGGTGCTAGATTCTGCCAGATAGCGCACTTTTGATGCAAAATCTTGCTTCTGAGCAGATTTACAGAGTCAAAAATCTCCGAACGAGACTCAGCAAAAACGCTGATAACTCGCTGGAAACGCAAAATTTTGTGCATTTCAGGACGGATTCATGCGTATTATGTTGTATTGGATAGATTTATGTGATTTTCGATACTTTGAAACTGCTCAGAATGTGGTAATTTTGACTTATTTCAAACTTCATATAACTGCAGCTAGCGCTCTGAAAACACGAAATATGATGTTCTTGTCGATAGATTCATACATATTATGAGGTCCTGAATAGGAATATGAACTCTTTGATTGTGAAAATCTGCGCGGGAAAAACGTGATTCTGACTTATCCCAAAGTTTGTAAAACAGCGAATAGCACACTAAAAACCCGAAATATGATGTATTTGGTGCTAGATTCTGCCATATAGCGCACTTTTGAAGCAAAACCTTGCTTCTGAGCAAATTTACAGAGTCAAAAATTTCTCAACGAGACTCAGAAAAAAACGCTGATAACTCGCTGGAAACGCAAAATTTTGTGCATTTGAGGACGGATTTATGCGTTTTATGTTGTATTGGATAGATTTATGTGATTTGCGATACTTTGAAACTGCTCAGAATGTGGTAATTTTGACTTATTTCAAGCTTCATATAACTTCAGCTAGCGCTCTGAAAACAAGAAATATGATGTTTTTGTCGATAGATTCATACATATTATGAGGTCCTGAATAGAAATATGAACTCTCTGATTGTGAGAATCTGCGCGGAAAAACGTGATTTTGAATTATTCCAAAGTTTGTTAAACTGCGAATAGCACTCTAAAAACACGGAATATGATGTATTTGGTACTATATTCTGCCATATAGCGCACTTTTATAGCAAAATCTTGCTTCTGAGCAGATTTACAAAGTCAAAAATTCATCAACGAGACTCAGAAAAAAACGCTGATAACTCGCTGGAAACGCAGAATCTTGTGCATTTGAGGACGGATTCATGCGTATTATGTTGTATTGGATAGATTTATGTGATTTGCGAAACTTTAAAACTGCTCAGAATGTGGTAATTTTGACTTATTTCAAACTTCATATAACTGCAGATAGCGCTCTTAAAACACGGAATATGATGTTTTTGTCGATAGATTCATACATATTATGAAGTCCTAAATAGGAATATGAACTTTTTGATTGTGAAAATCTGCGCGGAAAAGCGTGATCTCGACTTATTCCAGAGTTTGTAGAACTGCGAATAGCACTCTAAAAACACGAAATATGATGTATTTGGTCCTACAATCTGCCATATAACGCTTTTTTGAAGCACAATCTTGCTTCTGACTAGATTAACAGAGTCAAAGATTTCCCAACGAGACTCAGAAAAAACGATGATAACTTGCTGGAAACGCAAAATTTCGTGCATTTGAGGACGGATTCATGCGTATTATGTTGTATTGGATAGACTTATGTGATTTGCGATACTTTGAAACTGCTCAGAATGTGGTAATTTTGACTTATTTCAAACTTCATATAACTGCAGATAGCGCTCTGAAAACACGAAATGTAATGTTTTCGTCGATAGATTCATACATATTATGCGGTCCTGAATAGGAATATGAACTTTTTGATTGTGAAAATCTTCGCGGGAAAGCGTGATTTCGACTTATTCCAAAGTTTGTGAAACTGCGAATAGCACTCTAAAAACATGGAATATGATGAATTTAGTGCTGGATTCTGCCATATAACGCTATTTTGTAGCAAAATCTTGCCTCGGAGCAGATTTGCAGAGTCAAAAATTTCTCAACGAGACTCAGAAAGAACGCTGATAATTCGCTGGAAACCCAAAATTCTGTGCATTTGAAGACAGATTCATGCGTATTATATTCTATTGGCTATATTCATGTGATTTGCGATACTTTGGAAATACTCAGAATGTGGAAATTTTGACTTATTTGAAACTTCATATAACTGCAATAGCGCTCTGAAAACTCGAAATATGATGTTTTTGTAGATAGATTCATATATATAATGAGGTCCTGAATAGGAATATTAACTTTCTGATTGTGAAAATCTGCGCGAGAAAGCGTGATTTTGACTTATTCCAGAGTTTATAAGACCGCGAATAGCACTATAAAAACACGAAATATGATGTATTTGGTGCTAGATTCTGCCATATAGCGCACTATTGAAGCAAGATCTTGCTTCTAAACAGATTCACAGAGTCGAAAGTTTCTCAACGAGACGCAGGAGAAACGCTGATAACTCGCTGGAAACGCAGAATTTTGTGCATTTGAGGACGGATTCATGCGTATTATGTTGTATCGGATATATTTATGTGATTTGCGATACTTTGAAACTGCTCAGAATGTGGTAATTTTGACTTATTCCAAACTTTATATAACTGCAGATAGCGCTCTTAAAACATGAAATATGATGTTTTTGTCGATAGATTCATACATATTATGAGGTCTTGAATAGAGATATGATATTTTTGATTGTGAAAATCTGCGCTTAAAAGCGCGATTTCGACTCATTCCGAAGTTTGTTAAACTGAGAATAGTGCTCTAAAAACACGAAATATGATGTATTTGGTGCTAGATTCTGCCATATAACGCACTTTCAGAGCAAAATCTTGCTTCTGAGCAGATTCACAGAGTCAAAAGTTTCTCAACGAGACCCAGAGAAATCGTTGATAACTCACTGGAAACGCAAAATTTTGTGCATTTGCGGACGGATTCATGCGTATTATGTTCTATTGGATAGATTTATGTGATCTGCGATACTTTGAAACTGCTCAAATTGTGGTAATTTTGGCTTATTTCAAACTTCATATAACTGCAGATAGCGCTCTGAGAACACGGAATATGATGTTTTCGTCGATGGATTCATACATAATATGAGGTCCTGAATAGGAATATGAACTTTTTGATTGTGAAAATCTGCGCGGAAAAGCGTGATTTCAACATATTCCAAAGTTTGTAGATTGCGATTATCACTCTGAAAACACGAAATATGATGTATTTGGTCCTAGATTTTGCCATATAACGCAGTTTTGAAGCAAACTCTTGCTTCTGAGCAGATTTACAGAGTCAAAAATCTCTCAACGAGACTTAGGAAAAACGCTGATAACTAGCTGGAAACGCAAAATTTTGTGCATTTGAGGACGGATTCATGCGTATTATGTTGTATTGGATAGATTTATGTGATTTGCGATACTTTGAAACTGCTCAGAATGTGGTAATTTTGACTTATTTCAAACTTCATATAACTGCAGATTGCGCTCTGAAAACACAAAATATAATGTTTTTGTCGATAGATTCATACATATTATGAGGTCCTGAATAGGAATATAAACTCTTCGATTGTGAGAATCTGCGCGGAAAAACGTGATTCTGACTTATTCCAAAGTTTGTAAAACTGCGAATAGCACTCTAAAAAACACAAAATATGATGTATTTGGTGCTAGATTCTGCCATATAACGCACTTTTGAAGCCAAATCTTGCTTATGAGCAGATTTACAGAGTCAAAAATCTTGCAACGAGACTTAGAAATAACGCTGATAACTCGCTGGGAACGCCAAATTTTGTGCATTCGAGGACGGATTCATGCGTATTACGTTGTAATTGATAGATTTATGTAATTTGCGATACTTTTAAACAGTTCATAGTGTGGTAATTTTGACTTATTTCAAACTTCATATAACTGCAGATAGAGCTCTGAGAACACGAAATATGATGTTTTTGTCGATAGATTCATACATATTATAAGGTCCTGGATAGGAATATGAGCTTTTTGATTGTGAAAATCTGCGCGGAAAAGCGTGATTTCGACTTATTCCAAGGTTTGTGAAACTGCGAATAGCACTCTAAAAACACGGAATATGATGTATTTGGTGCTAGATTCTGCCATATAACCCACTTTTGAAGCAAAATCTTGCTTCTGAGCAGAGTTACATAGTCAAAAATTTTCACAACGAAAATCAGAAAAAACGCTAATAACACGCTGGAAACGCAAAATTTTGTGCATTTGGGGATGAATTAATGCGTATCATGCTGTATTGGATATATTTATGTGATTTGCGATACTTTGAAACTGCTCAGAATGTGGTAATTTTGACTTTTTACAAATTTCATATAACTGCAGATAGCGCTCTGAAAACACGGAATATGATGTTTTTGTCGATAGATTCATACAGTTTATGAGATCCCGAAAAGGGATATGAACTTTTTGATCGTGAAAATCTGCGCGGAAAAGCCTGATTTCGACTCATTCCAAAATTTGTAAAACTGCGAATAGCACTCTAAGAACACGATATATGATGTATTTGGTGCTAGATTCTGCCATATAACGCACTTTTGAAGCAAAATCTTGCTTCTGAGCAGATTATAGGGTACAAAATGTCTCAACGAGACCCAGAAAGTACGCTGATAACTCGCTGGAAACGCAAAATTCTGTGCATTTGAGGCCGGATTCATGCGTATTATGTTGTATTGGACAGATTTATGTGATTTTCGATACTTTGAAACTGCTCAGAATGTGGTAATTTTGACTTATTTCAAGCTTCATATAACTGCAGCTAGCGCTCTGAAAACAAGAAATATGATGTTTTTGTCGATAGATTCATACATATTATGAGGTCCTGAATAGAAATATGAACTCTCTGATTGTGAGAATCTGCGCGGAAAAACGTGATTTTGAATTATTCCAAAGTTTGTTAAACTGCGAATAGCACTCTAAAAACACGGAATATGATGTATTTGGTACTAGATTCTGCCATATAGCGCACTTTTAAAGCAAAATCTTGCTTCTGAGCAGATTTACAGAGTCAAAAATTCATCAACGAGACTCAGAAAAAACGCTGATAACTCGCTGGAAACGCAGAATCTTGTGCATTAGAGGACGGATTCATGCGTATTATGTTGTATTGGATAGATTTATGTGATTTGCGAAACTTTAAAACTGCTCAGAATGTGGTAATTTTGACTTATTTCAAACTTCATATAACTGCAGATAGCGCTCTTAAAACACGGAATATGATGTTTTTGTCGATAGATTGATACATATTATGAGATCCTGAAGAGAAAAATGAACTTTTTGATTGTGAAAATCTGCGCGGAAAAGCGTGTTTTCGACTCATTCCAAAGTTTGTAAAACAGCGAATAGCACTCTGAAAACACAAAATATGATGTGTTTGCTGCTAGATTCGGTCATATATCGCACTTTTGAAGTAAAATCTTGCTTCTGGGCAGATTTACAGAGTCAAAATTTTCTCAACGAGACTCTGAAAAAACGCTGATAACTCGCTGGAAACGCAGGATTTTGTGCATTTTAGGACGAACTCATGCGTATTATGTTATATTGGATAGATTTATGTGTTTTGCGATACTTTGAAACTGCTCAGAATATGGTAATTTTGACTTATTTCAAACTTCATATAACTGCAGATAGCGCTCTGAAAACACGGAATATGATGTTTTTGTTGATAGATTCATACATATTATGAAGTCCTCAATAGGAATATGAACTTTTTGATTGTAAAAATCTGCGCGGAAAAGCGTGATCTCGACTTATTCCAGAGTTTGTAGAACTGCGAATAGCACTCTAGAAACACGAAATATGATGTATTTGGTCCTACAATCTGCCATATAACGCTTTTTTAAAGCAAAATCTTGCTTCTGACTAGATTAACAGAGTCAAAAATTTCCCAACGAGACTCAGAAAAAACGCTGATAACTTGCTGGAAACGCAAAATTTTGTGCATTTGAGGACGGATTCATGCGTATTATGTTGTATTGGATAGATTTATGTGATTTGCGATACTTTGAAACTGCTCAGAATGTGGTAATTTTGACTTATTTCAAACTTCATATAACTGCAGATAGCGCTCTGAAAACACGAAATGTAATGTTTTTGTCGATAGATTCATACATATTATGAGGTCCTGAATAGGAATATGAACTTTTTGATTGTGAAAATCTTCGCGGAAAAGCGTGATTTCGACTTATTCCAAAGTTTGTGAAACTGCGAATAGCACCCTAAAAACATGGAATATGATGAATTTTGTGCTGGATTCTGCCATATAACGCTATTTTGTAGCAAAATCTTGCCTCGGAGCAGATTTGCAGAGTTAAAAATTTCTCAACGAGACTCAGAAAGAACGCTGATAATTCGCTGGAAACCCAAAATTCTGTGCATTTGAGGACGGATTCATGCGTATTATGTTCTATTGGCTATATTCATGTGATTTGCGATACTTTGGAACTGCTCAGAATGTGGTAATTTTGACTTATTTCAAACTTCATATTACTGCAGATAGCGCTCTGAAAACACGAAATATGATGTTTCTGTCGATAGATTCATACTTATTATGGAGTCCTCAATAGGAATATGAACTTTTTGATTGTGAAAATCTGCGCGAAAAAGCGTGATTCCGACTCATTCCAAAGTTTGTAAAACAGCGAATAGCACTCTAAAAACACGGAATATGATATATTTGGAGCTAGATTCAGCCATATGAAGCACTTTCCAAGCAAAATCTTGCTTCTGAGCAGATTTACAGAGTCAAAAATTTCTCAACGAGACTCAGAAAAACGCTGATAACTCGCTCGAAACGCAAAATTTTGTGCATTTGAAGACGGATTCATGCGTATTATGCTGTACTGGATAGATTTTTGTGATTTGCGATACTTTGAAACTGCTCAGAATGTGGTAATTTTGACTTATTTGAAACTTCATATAACTGCAATAGCAATCTGAAAACTCGAAATATGATGTTTTTGTAGATAGATTCATATATATAATGAGGTCCTGAATAGGAATATTAACTTTCTGATTGTGAAAATCTGCGCGAGAAAGCGTGATTTTGACTTATTCCAGAGTTTAAAAGACTGCGAATAGCACTATAAAAACACGAAATATGATGTATTTGGTGCTAGATTCTGCCATATAGCGCACTATTGAAGCAAGATCTTGCTTCTAAACAGATTCACAGAGTCGAAAATTTCTCAACGAGACGCAGAAGAAACGCTGATAACTCGCTGGAAACGCAAAATTTTGTGCATTTGAGGACGGATTCATGCGTATTATGTTGTATTGGATAGATTTATTTGATTTGCGATACTTTGAAACTGCTCTGAATGTGGTAATTTTGACTTATTTCAAACTCCATATAACTGCAGATAGCGCTCTGAAAACACGAAATGTGATGTTTTTGTTGATAGATTCATACATACTTTGAGGTCCTGAATAGGAATATGAACTTTTTGATTGTGAAAATCAGCGCGGAAAAGCGTGATTTCGACTTATTCCAAAGTTTGTTAAACTGCGAATAGCACTCTGAAACACGAAATATGATGTGTTTGGTGCTGGATTCTGCCATATAACGCTATTTTGTAGCAGAATCTTGCCTCGGAGCAGATTTGCAGAGTCAAAAATTTCTCAACGAGACTCAGAAAGAACGCTGATATTCCGCTGGAAACCCAAAATTCTGTGCATTTGAGGACGGATTCATGCGTATTATGTTCTATTGGATTTATTCATGTGATTTGCGATACTTTGGAACTGCTCAGAATGTGGTAATTTTGACTTATTTCAAACTTCATATTACTGCAGATAGCGCTCTGAAAACACGAAATATGATGTTTTTGTCGATAGATTCATACATATTATGAGATCCTGAAGAGGAATATGAACTTTTTGATCGTGAAAATCTGCGCGGAAAAGCGTGATTTCGACTTATTCCAAAATTTGTAAAACTGCGAATAGCACTCAAAAAACACGAAATATGATGTATTTGGTGCTAGATTCTGCCATATAACGCAATTTTGAAGCAAAATCTTGCTTCTGAGCAGATTATAGGGTAAAAAATGTCTTAACGAGACCCAGAAAATACGCTGATAACTCGCTGGAAACGCAAAATTTTGTGCATTTGAAGCCGGATTCATCCGTATTATGTTGTATTGGACAGATTTATGTGATTTTCGATACTTTGAAACTTCTCAGAATGTGGTAATTTTGACTCATTTCTAGCTCCATATAACTGCAGCTAGCGCTCTGAAAACAAGATATATGATGTTTTCGTCGATAGATTCATACATATTATGAGGTCCTGAATAGAAATATGAACTCTTTGATTGTGAGAATCTGCGCGGAAAAACGTGATTTTGAATTATTCCAAAGTTTGTTAAACTGCGAATAGTACTCTAAAAACACGAGATATACTGTATTTGGTGCTAGATTCTGCCATATAGCGCACCTTTGGAGCAAAATATTGCTTCTGAGCAGATTAACAGAGTCAAAAATTCCTCAACGAGACTCAGAAAAAACGCTGATAACTCGCTGGAGACGCAGAATCTTGTGCATTTGAGGACGGATTCATGCGTATTATGTTGTGTTGGATAGATTTATGTGATTTGCAATACTTTAAAACTGCTCAAAATGTGGTAATTTTGACTTATTTCAAACTTCATATAACTGCAGATAGCGCTCTCAAAACACGAAATATGATGTTTTTGTCGATAGAATGATACATATCATGAGATCCTAAAAAGGAAAATGAACTTTTTGATCGTGAAAGTCTGCGCGGGAAAGCGTGTTTTCGACTCATTCCAAAGTTTGTAAAACAGCGAATAGCACTCTGAAAACACAAAATATGATGTGTTTGCTGCTGGATTCGGCCATATAACGCACTTTTGAAGCAAAATCTTGCTTCTGGGCAAATGTACAGTGTCGAAAATTTCTCAACGAGACTCAGGAAAAACGCTGATAACTTGCTGGAAACGCAAAATTTTGTGCATTTGAGGACGGATTCATGCGTATTATGTTGTATTGTATAGATTTATGTGATTTGCGATACTTTGAAACTGCTCAGAATGTGGTAATTTTGACTTATTTGAAACTTCATATAACTGCAGATAGCGCTCTGAAAACACAAAATATAATGTTTTTGTCGATAGATTCATACATATTATGAGGTCCTGAATAGGGATATGAACTTTTTGATTGTGAAAATCTGCGCGGAAGAGCGTGATTTCGACTTATTCCAAAGTTTGTAAAACTGCGGGTAGCACTCTAAAAAACCCGAAATATGATGTATTTGGTGCTAGATTTTGCCATATAGCGCACTTTTGAAGCAAAAATCTTGCTTCTGAGCAGATTTACAGAGTCAAAAATCTCCGATCGAGACTCAGCAAAAACGCTGATAACTCGCTGGAAACGCAAAATTTTGTGCATTTCAGGACGGATTCATGCGTATTATGTTGTATTGGATAGATTTATGTGATTTTCGATACTTTGAAACTGCTCAGAATGTGGTAATTTTGACTTATTTCAAACTTCATATAACTGCAGCTAGCGCTCTGAAAACACTAAATATGATGTTCTTGTCGATAGATTCATACATATTATGAGGTCCTGAATAGGAATATAAACTCTTCGATTGTGAGAATCTGCGCGGAGAAACGTGATTCTGACTTATTCCAAAGTTTGTAAAACTGCGAATAGCACTCTAAAAACACAAAATATGATGTATTTGGTGCTAGATTCAGCCATACAACGCACTTTTGAAGCCAAATCTTGCTTATGAGCAGATTTACAAAGTCAAAAAATCTCGCAACGAGACTTAGAAATAACGCTGATAACTCGCTGGGAACGCCAAATTTTGTGCATTTGAGGACGGATTTATGCGTTTTATGTTGTATTGGATAGATTTATGTGATTTGCGATACTTTGGAAATGCTCAGAATGTGGTAATTTTGACTTATTTCAAACTTCATATAACTGCAGATAGCGCTCTGAAAACACGAAATATGATGTTTTTGTCGATAGATTCATACATATTATGAAGTCCTAAATAGGAATATGAACTTGTTGATTGTGAAATCTGCGCAGAAAAGCGTGATCTCGACTTATTCCCGAGTTCGTAAAACTGCGAATAGCACTCTAATAACACGAAATATGATGTATTTGGTCCTAGAATCTGCCATATAACGCTTTTTTTGAGCAAAATCTCACTTCTGACTAGATTAACAGAGTCAAAAATTTCCCAACAAGACTCAGCAAAAACGCTGATAACTCGCTGGAAACGCAAAAATTTTGTGCATTTTAGGACGGTTTCATGCGTATTATGTTGTATTGGATAGATTTATGTGATTTTTAATACTCTGAAACTGCTCAGAATGTGGTAATTTTGACTTATTTCAAACTTCATATAACTGCAGCTAGCGCTCTGAAAACGCAAAATATGATGTTCTTGTCGATAGATTCATACATATTATGAGGTCCTGAATAGGAATATGAACTCTTTGATTGTAAGAATCTGCGCGAAAAAACGTGATTCTGACTTATTCCAAAGTTTGTAAAACTGCGAATAGCACTCTAAAAACCCGAAATATGATGTATTTGGTGCTAGATTTTGCCATATAGCGCACTTTTGAAGCAAAATCTTGCTTCTGAGCAGATTTACAAAGTCAAAAATCTCCGAACGAGACTCAGCCAAAACGCTGATAACTCGCTGGAAACGCAAAATTTTGTGCATTTCAGGACGGATTCATGCATATTATGTTGTATTGGATAGATTTATGTGATTTTCGATACTCTGAAACTGCTCAGAATGTGTCAATTTTGACCTTATTTCAAACTTCATATAACTGCAGCTAGCGTTCTGAAAACACGAAATATGATGTTCTTGTCGATAGATTCATACATATTATGAGGTCCTGAATAGGAATATGAACTCTTTGATAGTGAAAATCTGCGCGGAAAAACGTGATTCTGACTTATTCCAAAGTTTGTAAAACAGCGAATAGCACACTAAAAATCCGAAATATGATGTATTTGGTGCTAGATTCTGCCATATAGCGCACTTTTGAAGCAAAACCTTGCTTCTGAGCAAATTTACAGAGTCAAAAATTTCTCAACGAGACTCAGAAAAACGCTGATAACCTCGCTGGAAACGCAAAATTTTGTGCATTTGAGGACGGATTTATGCGTTTTATGTTGTATTGGATAGATTTATGTGATTTGCGATACTTTGGAGATGCTCAGAATGTGGTAATTTTCACTTATTTCAAACTTCATATAACTGCAGATAGCGCTCTGAAAACACGAAATATGATGTTTTTGTCGATAGATTCATACATATTATGAAGTCCTAAATAGGAATATGAACTTGTTGATTGTGAAAATCTGCGCAGAAAAGCGTGATCTCGACTTATTCCCGAGTTTGTGAAACTGCGAATAGCACCCTAAAAACACGAAATATGATGTATTTGGTCCTAGAATCTGCCATATAACGCTTTTTTAAAGCAAAAACTTACTTCTGACTAGATTAACAGAGTCAAAAATTTCCCAACGAGACTCAGCAAAAACGCTGATAACTTGCTGGAAACGCAAAATTTTGTGCATTTTAGGATGGTTTCATGCGTATTATGTTGTATTGGATAGATTCATGTGATTTTTGATACTCTGAAACTGCTCAGAATGTGGTAATTTTGACTTATTTCAAACTTCATATAACTGCAGCTAGCGCTCTGAAAACACGAAATATGATGTTCTTGTCGATAGATTCATACATATTATGAGGTCCTGAATAGGAATATAAACTCTTCGATTGTGAGAATCTGCGCGGAGAAACGTGATTCTGACTTATTCCAAAGTTTGTAAAACTGCGAATAGCACTCTAAAAAACACAAATATGATGTATTTGGTGCTAGATTCAGCCATACAACGCACTTTTGAAGCCAAATCTTGCTTATGAGCAGATTTACAAAGTCAAAAATCTCGCAACGAGACTTAGAAATAACGCTGATAACTCGCTGGGAACGCCAAATTTTGTGCATTCGAGGACGGATTTATGCGTATTATGTTGTAATTGATAGATTTATGTAATTTGCGATACTTTCAAACAGTTCATAGTGTGGTAATTTTGACTTATTTCAAACTTCATATAACTGCAGATAGCGCTCTGAGAACACGAAATATGATGTTTTTGTCGATAGATTCATACATATTATAAGGTCCTGGATAGGAATATGAGCTTTTTGGTTGTGGAAATCTGCGCGGAAAAGCGTGATTTCGACCTATTCCAAAGTTTGTAAAACTGCGAATAGCACTCTAAAAACACGGAATATGATGT
>OZ022329.1:29656778-29775206 GCA_963989225.1 Dromius quadrimaculatus | reverse complement strand
ATTCTGCCATATAGCGCACTATTGAAGCAAGATCTTGCTTCTAAACAGATTCTCAGAGTCGGAAATTTCTCAACGAGACGCAGAAGAAACGCTGATAACTCGCTGGAAACGCAGAATTTCGTGCATTTGAGGACGGATTCATGCGTATTATGTTGTATCGGATATATTTATGTGATTTGCGATACTTTGAAACTGCTCAGAATGTGGTAATTTTGACTTATTCCAAACTTTATATAACTGCAGATAGCGCTCTCAAAACATGAAATATGATGTTTTTGTCGATAGATTCATACATATTATGAGGTCTTGAATAGAAATATGATATTTTTGATTGTGAAAATCTGCGCTTAAAAGCGCGATTTCGACTCATTCCAAAGTTTGTTAAACTGCGAATAGTGCTCTAAAAACACAAAATATTATGTATTTGGTGCTAGATTCTGCCATATAACGCACTTTTGAAGCAAAATCTTGCTTCTGAGCAGATTCACAGAGTCAAAAATTTCTCAACGAGACCCAGAGAAATCGCTGATAACTCACTGGAAACGCAAAATTTTGTGCATTTGCGGACGGATTCATGCGTATTATGTTCTATTGGATAGATTTATGTGATCTGCGATACTTTGAAACTGCTCAAATTGTGGTAATTTTGGCTTATTTCAAACTTCATATAACTGCAGATAGCGCTCTGAAAACACGGAATATGATGTTTTTGTCGATGGATTCATACATAATATGAGGTCCTGAATAGGAATATGAACTTTTTGATTGTGAAAATCTGCGCGGAAAAGCGTGATTTCGACATATTCCAAAGTTTGTAGATTGCGATTAGCACTCTAAAAACACGAAATATGATGTATTTGGTGCTAGATTTTGCCATATAACGCACTTTTGAAGCAAAATCTTGCTTATGAGCAGATTTACAGAGTCAAAAAACTCTCAACGAGACTAAGGAAAAACGCTGATTACTTGCTGGAAACGCGGAATCTTGTGCATTTGAGGACGGATTCATGCGTATTATGTTGTATTGGATATATTTATGTGATTTGCGATACTTTGAAACTGCTCAGAATGTGGTAATTTTGACTTATTCCAAACTTTATATAACTGCAGATAGCGCTCTCAAAACATGAAATATGATGTTTTTGTCGATAGATTCATACATATTATGAGGTCTTGAATAGAAATATGATATTTTTGATTGTGAAAATATGCGCTTAAAAGCGCGATTTCGACTCATTCCAAAGTTTGTTAAACTGCGAATAGTGCTCTAAAAACACAAAATATTATGTATTTGGTGCTAGATTCTGCCATATAACGCACTTTTGAAGCAAAATCTTGCTTCTGAGCAGATTCACAGAGTCAAAAATTTCTCAACGAGATCCAGAGAAATCGCTGATAACTCACTGGAAACGCAAAATTTTGTGCATTTGCGGACGGATTCATGCGTATTATGTTCTATTGGATAGATTTATGTGATCTGCGATACTTTGAAACTGCTCAAATTGTGGTAATTTTGGCTTATTTCAAACTTCATATAACTGCAGATAGCGCTCTGAAAACACGGAATATGATGTTTTTGTCGATAGATTCATACATATTATGAGGTCCTGAATAGGAATATGAACTTTTTGATTGTGAAAATCTTCGCGGAAAAGCGTGATTTCGACTTATTCCGAAGTTCGTGAAACTGCGAATAGCATGGAAAATGATGAATTTGGTGCTGGATTCTGCCATATAACGCTATTTTGTAGCAAAATCTTGCCTCGGAGCAGATTTGCAGAGTCAAAAATTTCTCAACGAGACTCAGGAAGAACGCTGATAATTCGCTGGAAACCCAAAATTCTGTGCATTTTGAGGACGGATTCATGCGTATTAGGTTCTATTGGATATATTCATGTGATTTGCGATACTTTGGAACTGCTCAGAATGTGGTAGTTTTGACTTATTTCAAACTCATATTACTGCAGATAGCGCTCTGAAAACACGAAATATGATGTTTTTGGTCGATAGATTCATACATATTATGGAGTCCTGAATAGGAATATGGACTTTTTGATTGTGAAAATCTGCGCGAAAAATCGTGATTCCGACTCATTACAAAGTTTGTAAAACAGCGAATAGCACTCTAAAAACACGGAATATGATGTATTTGGAGCTAGATTCAGCCATATGAAGCACTTTCCAAGCAAAATCTTGCTTCTGAGCAGATTTGCAGAGTCAAAAATTTCTCAACGAGACTCAGAAAAACGCTGATAACTCGCTCGAAACGCAAAATTCTGTGCATTTGAAGACAGATTCATGCGTATTATGCTGTACTGGATAGATTTATGTGATTTGCGATACTTTGAAAACTGCTCAGAATGTGGTAATTTTGACTTATTTGAAACTTCATATAACTGCAATAGCGCTCTGAAAACTCGAAATATGATGTTTTTGTAGATAGATTCATATATATAATGAGGTCCTGAATAGGAATATTAACTTTCTGATTGTGAAAATCTGCGCGAGGAAGCGTGATTTTGACTTATACCAGAGTTCATAAGACTGCGAATAGCACTATAAAAACACGAAATATGATGTATTTGGTGCTAGATTCTGCCATATAGCGCACTATTGAAGCAAGATCTTGCTTCTTAACAGATTCTCAGAGTCGGAAATTTCTCAACGAGACGCAGAAGAACGCTGATAACTCGCTGGAAACGCAGAATTTCGTGCATTTGAGGACGGATTCATGCGTATTATGTTGTATCGGATATATTTATGTGATTTGCGATACTTTGAAACTGCTCAGAATGTGGTAATTTTGACTTATTCCAAACTTTATATAACTGCAGATAGTCGCTCTCAAAACATGAAATATGATGTTTTTGTCGATAGATTCATACATATTATGTGGTCTTTGAATAGAAATATGATATTTTTGATTGTGAAAATCTGCGCTTAAAAGCGCGATTTCGACCATTCCAAAGTTTTGTTAAACTGCGAATAGTGCTCTAAAAACACAGAATATTATGTATTTGGTGCATAGATTCTGCCATATAACGCACTTTTGTAGCAAAATCTGCTTCTGAGCAGATTCACAGAGTCAAAAATTTCTCAACGAGACCCAGAGAAATCGCTGATAACTCACTGGAAACGCAAAATTTTGTGCATTTGCGGACGGATGCATGCGTATTATGTTCTATTGGATAGATTTATGTGATCTGCGATACTTTGAAACTGCTCAAAATTGTGGTAATTGTGGCTTTATTTCAAACTTCATATAACTGCAGATAGCGCTCTGAAACACGGAATATGATGTTTTTGTCGATGGATTCATACATAATATGAGGTCCTGAATAGGAATATGAACTTTTTGATTGTGAAAAAACTGCGCGGAAAAGCGTGATTTCGACATATTCCAAAGTTTGTAGATTGCGATTAGCACTCTAAAAACACCGAAATATGATGTATTTGGTGCTAGATTTTGCATATAACGCACTTTTGAAGCAAAATCTTGCTCATGAGCAGATTTACAGAGTCAAAAATCTCTCAACGAGACTAAGGAAAAAACGCTGATTACTTGCTGGAAACGCGGAATCTTGTGCATTTGAGGACGGATTCATGGCGTATTATGTTGTATTGGATATATTTATGTGATTTGCGATACTTTGAAACTGCTCAGAATGTGGTAATTTTGACTTATTCCAAACTTATAATAACTGCAGATAGCGCTCTCAAAACATGAAATATGATGTTTTTGTCGATAGATTCATACATATTATGAGGTCTTGAATAGAATTATGATATTTTTTGATTGTGAAAATATGCGCTTAAAAGCGCGATTTCGACTCATTCCAAAGTTTGTTGAACTGCGAATAGTGCTCTAAAAACACAAAATATTATGTATTTGGTGCTAGATTCTGCCATATAACGCACTTTTGAAGCAAAATCTTGCTTCTGAGCAGATTCACAGAGTCAAAAATTTCTCAACGAGATCCAGAGAAATCGCTGATAACTCACTGGAAACGCAAATTTTGTGCATTTGCGGACGGATTCATGGTATATATGTTCTATTGGATAGATTTATGTGATCTGCGATACTTTGAAACTGGCTCAAATTGTGGTAATTTTGGCTTATTTCAAACTTCATATAACTGCAGATAGCGCTCTGAAAACACGGAATATGATGTTTTTGTCGATAGATTCATACATATTATGAGGTCCTGAATAGGAATATGAACTTTTTGATTGTGAAAATCTTCGCGGAAAAGCGTGATTTCGACTTATTCCCGAAGTTCGTGAAACTGCGAATAGCAATCTCTAAAAACATGGAAAATGATGATTTGGTGCTGGATTCTGCCATATAACGCTATTTTGTAGCAAAATCTTGCCATCGGAGCAGATTTGCAGAGTCAAAAATTCTCAACGAGACTCAGGAAGAACGCTGATAATTCGCTGGAAACCCAAAATTCTGTGCATTTGAGGACGGATTCATGCGTATTATGTTCTATTGGATATATTCATGTGATTTGCGATACTTTGGAACTGTCAGAATGTGGTAGTTTTGACTTATTCAAACTTCTATATTACTGCAGATAGCGCTCTGAAAAACACGAAATATGATGTTTTTGTCGATAGATTCATACATATTATGGAGTCCTGAATAGGAATATGGACTTTTTGATTGTGAAAATCTGCGCGAAAAATCGTGATTTCCGACTCATTACAAAGTTTGTAAAACAGCGAATAGCACTCTAAAAACACGGAATATGATTATTTGGAGCTAGATTCAGCCATATAAAGCACTTTCCAAGCAAAATCTTGCTTCTGAGCAGATTTGCAGAGTCCAAAAATTTCTCAACGAGACTCAGAAAAACGCTGATAACTCGCTCGAAACGCAAAATTCTGTGCATTTGAAGACAGATTCATGCGTATTATGCTGTACTGGATAGATTTATGTGATTTGCGATACTTTGAAACTGCTCAGAATGTGGTAATTTTGACTTATTTGAAACTTCATATAACTGCAATAGCGCTCTGAAAACTCGAAATATGATGTTTTTGTAGATAGATTCATATATATAATGAGGTCCTGAATAGGAATATTAACTTTCTGATTGTGAAAATCTGCGCGAGAAAGCGTGATTTTGACTTATTCCAGAGTTCATAAGACTGCGAATAGCACTATAAAAACACGAAATATGATGTATTTGGTGCTAGATTCTGCCATATAGCGCACTATTGAAGCAAGATCTTGCTTCTAAACAGATTCTCAGAGTCGGAAATTTCTCAACGAGACGCAGAAGAAACGCTGATAACTCGCTGGAGACGCAGAATTTCGTGCATTTGAGGACGGATTCATGCGTATTATGTTGTATCGGATATATTTATGTGATTTGCGATACTTTGAAACTGCTCAGAATGTGGTAATTTTGACTTATTCCAAACTTTATATAACTGCAGATAGCGCTCTCAAAACATGAAATATGATGTTTTTGTCGATAGATTCATACATATTATGAGGTCTTGAATAGAAATATGATATTTTTGATTGTGAAAATCTGCGCTCAAAAGCGCGATTTCGACTCATTCCAAAGTTTGTTAAACTGCGAATAGTGCTCTAAAAACACAGAATATTATGTATTTGGTGCTAGATTCTGCCATATAACGCACTTTTGAAGCAAAATCTTGCTTCTGAGCAGATTCACAGAGTCAAAAATTTCTCAACGAGACCCAGAGAAATCGCTGATAACTCACTGGAAACGCAAAATTTTGTGCATTTGCGGACGGATTCATGCGTATTATGTTCTATTGGATAGATTTATGTGATCTGCGATACTTTGGAACTGCTCAAATTGTGGTAATTTTGGCTTATTTCAAACTTCATATAACTGCAGATAGCGCTCTGAAAACACGGAATATGATGTTTTTGTCGATGGATTCATATATAATATGAGGTCCTGAATAGGAATATGAACTTTTTGATTGTGAAAATCTGCGCGGAAAAGCGTGATTTCGACATATTCCAAAGTTTGTAGATTGCGATTAGCACTCTAAAAACACGAAATATGATGTATTTGGTGCTAGATTTTGCCATATAACGCACTTTTGAAGCAAAATCTTGCTTATGAGCAGATTTACAGAGTCAAAAATCTCTCAACGAGACTAAGGAAAAACGCTGATTACTTGCTGGAAACGCGGAATTTTGTGCATTTGAGGACGGATTCATGCGTATTATGTTGTATTGGATAGATTTATGTGATTTGCGATACTTTGAAACTGCTCAGAATGTGGTAATTTTGACTTATTTCAAACTTCATATAACTGCAGATTGCGCTCTGAAAACACAAAATATAATGTTTTTGTCGACAGATTCATACATATTATGAGGTCCTGAATAGGGATATGAACTTTTTGATTGTGAAAATCTGCGCGGAAGAGCGTGATTTCGACTTATTCCAAAGTTTGTAAAACTGCGAATAGCACTCTAAAAACCCGAAATATGATGTATTTGGTGCTAGATTCTGCCATATAGCGCACTTTTGAAGCAAAATCTTGCTTCTGAGCAGATTAACAGAGTCAAAAATTTCCCAACGAGACTCAGAAAAAACGCTGATAACTCTCTGGAAACGCAAAATTTTGTGCATTTGAGGACGGATTCATGCGTATCATGTTGTATTGGATAGATTTATGTGATTTTCGATACTTTTAAACTGCTCAGAATGTGGTAATTTTGACTTATTTCATACTTCATATAACTGCAGCTAGCGCTCTGAAAACACGAAATATGATGTTCTTGTCGATAGATTCATACATATTATGAGGTCCCGAATAGCAATATAAACTCTTTGATTGTGAAAATCTGCGCGGAAAAACGTGATTCTGACTTATTCCAAAGTTTGTAAAGCAGCGAATAGCACACTAAAAACCCGAAATATGATGTATTTGGTGCTGAATTTTGCCATATAGCGCACTTTTAAAGCAAAACCTTGCTTCTGAGCAGATTTACAGAGTCAAAAATTTCCCAACGAGACTCAGAAAAAACGCTGATAACTCGCTGGAAACCCAAAATTCTGTGCATTTGAGGACGGATTCATGCGTATTATGTTCTATTGGATTTATTCATGTGATTTGCGATACTTTGGAACTGCTCAGTATGTGGTAATTTTTACCTATTTCAAACTTCATATTACTGCAGATAGCGCTCTGAAAACACGAAATATGATGTTTTTGTCGATTGATTCATATATATTATGAGGTCCTGAATAGGAATAAGAACTTTTTGATTGTGAAAATCTGCGCGGAAAAGCGTGATTCCGACTTATTCCAAAGTTAAAAAACAGTGGCTAGCACTCTAAAAACACGAAATATGATGTATTTGGTGCTAGATTCAGCCATATGAAGCACTTTCCAAGCAAAATCTTGCTTCTGAGCAGATTAACAGAGTCAAAAATTTCTCAACGAGACACAGAAAAACGCTGATAACTCGCTGGAAACGCAAAATTTTGTGCATTTGAAGACGGATTCATGCGTATTATGCTGTACTGGATAGATTTATGTGATTCGCGATACTTTGAAACTGCTCAAAATGTGGTAATTTTGACTTATTTTAAACTTCATATAGCTGCAGATAGCGCTCTGAGAACACGAAATATGATGTTTTTGTAGATAGATTCGTAGATATAATGAGGTCCTGAATGGGAATATGAACTTTCTGATTGTGAAAATCTGCGCGAAAAAGCGTGATTTTGACTTATTCCAGAGTTTGTAAGACTGCGAATAGCACTATAAAAACACGAAATATGATGTATTTGGTGCTAGATTCTGCCATATAGCGCACTATTGAAGCAAGATCTTGCTTCTAAACAGATTCACAGAGTCAAAAATTTCTCAACGAGACGCAGAAGAAACGCTGATAACTCGCTGGAAACGCAGAATTTCGTGCATTTGAGGACGGATTCATGCGTATTATGTTGTATCGGATATATTTATGTGATTTGCTATACTTTGAAACTGCTCAGAATGTGGTAATTTTGACTTATTCCAAACTTTATATAACTGCAGATAGCGCTCTCAAAACATGAAATATGATGTTTTTGTCGATAGATTCATACATATTATGAGGTCTTGAATAGAAATATGATATTTTTGATTGTGAAAATCTGCGCTTAAAAGCGCGATTTCGACTCATTCCAAAGTTTGTTAAACTGCGAATAGTGCTCTAAAAACACAAAATATTATGTATTTGGTGCTAGATTCTGCCATATAACGCACTTTTGAAGCAAAATCTTGCTTCTGAGCAGATTCACAGAGTCAAAAATTTCTCAACGAGACCCAGAGAAATCGCTGATAACTCACTGGAAACGCAAAATTTTGTGCATTTGCGGACGGATTCATGCGTATTATGTTCTATTGGATAGATTTATGTGATCTGCGATACTTTGAAACTGCTCAAATTGTGGTAATTTTGGCTTATTTCAAACTTCATATAACTGCAGATAGCGCTCTGAAAACACGGAATATGATGTTTTTGTCGATGGATTCATACATAATATGAGGTCCTGAATAGGAATATGAACTTTTTGATTGTGAAAATCTGCGCGGAAAAGCGTGATTTCGACATATTCCAAAGTTTGTAGATTGCGATTAGCACTCTAAAAACACGAAATATGATGTATTTGGTGCTAGATTTTGCCATATAACGCACTTTTGAAGCAAAATCTTGCTTATGAGCAGATTTACAGAGTCAAAAATCTCTCAACGAGACTAAGGAAAAACGCTGATTACTTGCTGGAAACGCGGAATTTTGTGCATTTGAGGACGGATTCATGCGTATTATGTTGTATTGGATAGATTTATGTGATTTGCGATACTTTGAAACTGCTCAGAATGTGGTAATTTTGACTTATTTCAAACTTCATATAACTGCAGATTGCGCTCTGAAAACACAAAATATAATGTTTTTGTCGACAGATTCATACATATTATGAGGTCCTGAATAGGGATATGAACTTTTTGATTGTGAAAATCTGCGCGAAAGAGCGTGATTTCGACTTATTCCAAAGTTTGTAAAACTGCGAATAGCACTCTAAAAACCCGAAATATGATGTATTTGGTGCTAGATTCTGCCATATAGCGCACTTTTGAAGCAAAATCTTGCTTCTGAGCAGATTAACAGAGTCAAAAATTTCCCAACGAGACTCAGAAAAAACGCTGATAACTCTCTGGAAACGCAAAATTTTGTGCATTTGAGGACGGATTCATGCGTATCATGTTGTATTGGATAGATTTATGTGATTTTCGATACTTTTAAACTGCTCAGAATGTGGTAATTTTGACTTATTTCATACTTCATATAACTGCAGCTAGCGCTCTGAAAACACGAAATATGATGTTCTTGTCGATAGATTCATACATATTATGAGGTCCCGAATAGCAATACAAACTCTTTGATTGTGAAAATCTGCGCGGAAAAACGTGATTCTGACTTATTCCAAAGTTTGTAAAGCAGCGAATAGCACACTAAAAACCCGAAATATGATGTATTTGGTGCTGAATTCTGCCATATAGCGCACTTTTAAAGCAAAACCTTGCTTCTGAGCAGATTTACAGAGTCAAAAATTTCCCAACGAGACTCAGAAAAAACGCTGATAACTCGCTGGAAACCCAAAATTCTGTGCATTTGAGGACGGATCCATGCGTATTATGTTCTATTGGATTTATTCATGTGATTTGCGATACTTTGGAACTGCTCAGTATGTGGTAATTTTTACTTATTTCAAACTTCATATTACTGCAGATAGCGCTCTGAAAACACGAAATATGATGTTTTTGTCGATTGATTCATATATATTATGAGGTCCTGAATAGGAATAAGAACTTTTTGATTGTGAAAATCTGCGCGGAAAAGCGTGATTCCGACTTATTCCAAAGTTAAAAAACAGTGGCTAGCACTCTAAAAACACGAAATATGATGTATTTGGTGCTAGATTCAGCCATATGAAGCACTTTCCAAGCAAAATCTTGCTTCTGAGCAGATTAACAGAGTCAAATATTTCTCAACGAGACACAGAAAAACGCTGATAACTCGCTGGAAACGCAGAATTTTGTGCATTTGAAGACGGATTCATGCGTATTATGCTGAACTGGATATATTTATGTGATTCGCGATACTTTGAAACTGCTCAAAATGTGGTAATTTTGACTTATTTTAAACTTCATATAGCTGCAGATAGCGCTCTGAGAACACGAAATATGATGTTTTTGTAGATAAATTCGTAGATATAATGAGGTCCTGAATAGGAATATGAACTTTCTGATTGTGAAAATCTGCGCGAAAAAGCGTGATTTTGACTTATTCCAGAGTTTGTAAGACTGCGAATAGCACTATAAAAACACGAAATATGATGTATTTGGTGCTAGATTCTGCCATATAGCGCACTATTGAAGCAAGATCTTGCTTCCTAACAGATTCACAGAGTCAAAAATTTCTCAACGAGACGCAGAAGAAACGCTGATAGCTCGCTGGAAACGCAGAATTTTGTGCATTTGAGGACGGATTCATTTATGTAATTTAAGATACTTTGAATCTGCTCAGAATGTGGTAATTTTGACTTATTTCAAACTTCATATGACTGCAGATAGCGCTATGAACACACGAGATATGATGCTTTTGTCGATAGATTCATACATATTATGAGGTCCTGAATAGGAATATGAACTTTTTGATTGTGGTACACTGCGCGGAAAAGCGTGATTTCGACTTATTCCAAAGTTTGTTAAACTGCGAATAGCACTCTTAAAACACGGAACATAATGTATTTGGTGCTAAATTCTGCCATATAACGCACTTTTGAAGCAAAATATTGCTTCTGAGCAGATTTACAGAGTCAAAAATTTCTCAACGAGACTCAGAAATAACGCTGATAACTAGCTGGAAACGCTGAATTTCGTGCCTTTGAGGAGAGATTCATGCGTATTATGTTGAATTGGATAGATTTATGTGATTTGCGATACTCTGAGACTGCTCAGAATGTGGTGATTTTGACTTATTTCAAACTTCATATAACTGCAGATGACGCTCTGAAAACACGAAAAATGATGTTTTTGTCGATAGATTCATACATATTGAAAGGTCCTGAATGGGAATATGAACTTTTTGATTGTGAAAATCTGCGCGGGAGAGCGTGATTTCGACTTATTCGAAAGTTTGTAGAACTGCCAATAGCACTCTAAAAACACGAAATTTGATGTATTTGGTGCTAGATTCTGCCATATAACGCACTTTTAAAGCAAAATCTTGCTTCTGAGCAGATTTACAGAGTCAAAAAATTTTCAACGAGACTCAGAAATAACGCTGATAACTAGCTGGAAACGCTAAATTTCGTGCATTTGAGGAGAAATTCATGCGTATTATGTCGGATTGGATAGATTTATGTGATTTGCGATACTCTGAGACTGCTCAGAATGTGGTGATTTTGACTTATTTCAAACTTCATATAACTACAGCGCTCTGGAAACACGAAATATGATATTTTTGTCGATAGATTCATACATATTATGAGGTCCTGAATAGAAATATGAACTTTTTGATTGTGAAAATCTGCGCAGAAGAGCGTGATTTCAACTAATTCCAGAGTTTGTAAAACTGCGAATAACACTGTAAAAACACAAAATATGATGTATTTGGTACTAGATTCTGCCATATAACGCACTTTTCAAGCAAAATCTTGCCTCTGAGCAGATTTACAGAGTCAAAAATTACTCGTCGAGACTCAGAAAAAACGCTGTTAACATTGCTGGAAACGATAAATTTTGTGCATTTGAGGACGGATTCATGCGTATTATGTTATTGGATAGATTTATGTGATTTGCGATACTCTGAAACTGCTCAGAATGTGGTAATTTTGACTTATTTCAAACTTCATATAACTGCAGATAGCGCTCTGAAAACACGAAATATGATGTTTTTGTCGATAGATTCATACATATTATAAGGGCCTAAATAGGAATATGAACTTTCTGAGTGTGAAAATCTGCGCGGAGAAGCGTGATTTCGACTTATTCCAGAGTTTGTGAAACTGCGAATAGCACTCAGAAAACACGAAATATGATGTATTTGGTGCTAGAATCTGCCATATAACGCACTTTTGAAGCAAAATCTTGCTTCTGACCAGATTTACAAGGTCGAAAATTCCACAACGAGACTCAGAAGAAACGCTGATAACTTGCTGGAAACGCAAAATTTTTTGCATTTGAGGACGGATTCTTTCGTATAATGTTGTATTGGATAGATTCATGTGATTTGCGATACTTTGAAACTGCTCAGAATGTGGTAATTCTGACTTATTTCAAACTTCATATAACTGCAGATAGCGCTCTGAACACACAAAATATGATGCTTTTGTCGATAGATTCATACATATTATGAGGTCCTGAATAGGAATATGAACTTTTTGATTGTAAAAATCTGCGCGGAAAAGCGTGATTCTGACTTATTCCAAAGTTTGTTAAACTGCGAATAGCACTTTAAAAACACGGAATATAATGTATTTGGTGCTAAATTCTGCCATATAACGCACTTTTGAAGCAAAATCTTGCTTCTGAGCAGATTTACAGAGTCAAAAATTTCTCAACGAGACTCAGAAATAACGCTGATAGCTTGCTGGAAACGCTAAATTTCGTGCATTTGAGGAGAGATCCATGCGTATTATGTTGGATTGGATAGATTTATGTGATTTGCGATACTCTGAAACTGCTCAGAATGTGGTGATTTTGACTTATTTCAAACTTCATATAACTGCAGATGGCGTTCTGAAAACACGAAAAATGATGTTTTTGTCGATAGATCCAAACATATTGAGACGTCCTGGATGGGAATATGAACTTTTTGATTGTGAAAATCTGCGCGGGAAAGCGTGATTTCGACTTATTCGAAAGTTTGTAGAACTGCCAAAAGCAATCTAAAAACACGAAATTTGATGTATTTGGTGCTAGATTCTGCCATATAACGCACTTTTGAAGCAAAATCTTGCTTCTGAGCAGATTTAAAGAGTCAAAAATTTCTCAACGAGACTTAGAAAAAACGCAGATAACTCGCTGGAAAAGCAAAATTTCGTGCATTTGAGGACGGATTCATGCGTATTATGCTGTATTGGATAGATTCATGTGATTTGCGATACTCTGAAACTGCTCAGAATGTGGTAATTTTGACTTATTTCAAACTTCATATAACTACAGCGCTCTGAAAACACGAAAAATGATGTTCTTGTCGATAGATTCATACATATTGAGAGGTCCTGAATGGGAATATGAACTTTTTGATCGTGGAAATCTGCGCGGGAAAGCGTGATTTTGACTTATTGGAAAGTTTGTAGAACTGCCAATAGCACTCTAAAAACACGAAATTTGATGTATTTGGTGCTAGATTCTGCCATATAACGCACTTTTGAAGCAAAATCTTGCTTCTGAGCAGATTTACAGAGTCAAAAATTTCCCAACGAGACTCAGAAAAACGCTGATAACTTGCTGGAAACGCAAAATTCTGTGCATTTGAGGACGGATTCATGCGTATTATGTTCTATTGGATATATTTATGTGATTTGCGATACTTTGAAACTGCTCAGAATCTGGTAATTTTGACTTATTTCAAACTTCATATAACTGCAGATAGAGCTCGGAAAACACGGAATATGATGTTTTTGTCGATAGATTCATACATATTATGAGGACCTGAATAGGGATATGAACTTTTTGATTGTGAAAATCTGCGCGGAAAAGCGTGATTTCGAATCACTCCAAAGTTTGTAAAACTGCAAATAGCACTCTAAAAACACGAAATATGATGTATTTGGTGCTAGATTTTGCCATATAACGCACTTTTGAAGCAGAATCTTGCTTCTGAGCAGATTTACAGAGTCAAAAATTTCTCAACGAGACTCAGAAAAAACGCTTATAACTCGCTGAAAACGCAAAATTTTGTGCATTTGAGGACGGATTCATGCGTATTATGCTGTATTAGATAGATTTATGTGATTTGCGATACTTTGAAACTGCTCAGAATGTGGTAATTTTGAATTATTTCAAACTTCATATAACTGCAGATAGCGCTCTGAAAACACGAAATATGAAGTTCTTGTAGATAGATTCATACATATTATAAGGGCCTTAATAGTACTATGAACTTTCTGAGTGTGAAAATCTGCGCGAAAAAGCGTGATTTTGACTTATTCCAAAGTTTATGAAACTGCAAATAGCACTCTAAAAACACGAAATATGATGTATTTGGTGCTAGATTCTGCCACATAACGCACTTTGGAAGCTAAATCTTGCTTCTGAGCAGATTTACAGAGTCAATAATTTCTCAACGAGTCTCAGAAAGAACGCTGGAACTCGCTGGAAACGCAAAATTTTGTGCATTTGAGGACGGACTCATAAGTATTATGTTGTATTGGATAGCTTTATGTGATTTGCGATACTTTGGAACTGCTAGGAATGTGGTAATTTTGATTTATCTCAAACTTCATATAACTGCAGATAGCGCTCTGAAAACACGAAATATGATGTTTTCGTCGATAGATTCATACATATTATAAGGTCCTGAATAGGAATACGAACTCTTTGGTTGTGAAAATCTGCTCGGAAAAGCGTGATTTCGACTTATTCCAAAGTTTGTGAAACTGCGAATAGCACTCTAAAAACATGAAATATGATGTATTTGGTGCTGAATTCTGCCATATAACGCTATTTTGTAGCAAAATCTTGCCTCTGAGCAGATTCACAGAGTCAAAAATTTCTCAACGAGTCTCAGAAAGAACGCTGGAAACTCGCTGGAAACGCAAAATTTTGTGCATTCGAGGACGGATTCATAAGTATTATGTTGTATTGGATAGATTTATTTGATTTGCGATACTTTGGAACTGCTTAGAATGTGGTAATTTTGACTTATTTCAAACTCCATATAATTGCAGATAGCGCTCTGAAAACATGAAATATGATGTTTTCGTCAATAGATTCATACATATTATGAGGTCCTGAATAGGAATATGAACTTTTTGATTGTGGAAATCTGCGCGAAAAAGCGTGGTTTCAACTTATTCCAAAGTTTGCGAAACTGCAAATAGCACTCTAAAAACACAAAATATGATGTATTTGGTGCCTGATTCTGCCATATAATGCACTTTTGAAGCCAAATCTTGCTGCTGAGCAGATTTACAGAGTCAAAAATTTCTCAACAAGACTCAGAAAAAACGCTGATAACTTGCTGGAAACGCAAAATTTTGTGCATTTGAGGAGTATTGGATAGATTTATGTGATTTGCGATACTTTGAAACTGCTCAGAATGTGGTAATTTTGACTTATTTGGAATCTCATATAACTGCAGAAAGCGTTCTGAAAACACGGAATATGATGTTTTTGTCGATAGATTCATACATACATTAGGTTCTGAATGGGAATATGAAATTTTTGATTGTGAAAGTCTTCGTGGAAAAGCGTGATTTCGACTTATTCCAAGGTTTGTAAAACGGCGAATAGCACTCTAAGAACACGGAATATGATGTATTTGGTGCTTGATTCTGCCATATAACGCACTTTCGGAGCAAAATCTTGTTTCTCAGCAGATTTACAGAGTCAAAAATTTCTCAACGAGACTCAGATAATACGCTGATAACTTGCTGGAGACGCAAAATTTTGTGGCTTTGAAGACGGATTCATGCGTATTATGTTCTATTGGATAGGTTTATGTGATTTGCGATACTTTGAAACTGCTCAGAATGTGGTAATTTTGACTTATTTCAAACTTCATATAACTGCGAATAGCGCTCTGAAAACACGAAATATGATGATTTTGTCGATAGATTCATATATATGATGAGGTTCTGGATGGGAATATGAACTTTTTGATTGTGAAAATCTGCGCGGAAAAGCGTGATTTCGACTTATTCCAAAGTTTGTAAAACTGCGAATAGCACTCTTTAAATACGAAATATGATGTATCTGGTGCTAGATTCTGCCATATAACGCACTTTTGAAGCAAAATTTTGCTTCTGAGCAGATTTACAGAGTCAAAAATTTGTTAACGAGAGACAGAAAAAACGCTGATAACTCGCTGGAAACGCCAAATTTTGTGCATTTGAGTACGGATTCATGCGTATTATGTTGTGTTGGATAGATTCATGTGATTTGCGATACTTTGAAACTGCTCAGAATGTGGTAATTTTGACTTATTCCAAACTACATATAACTGCAGATAGCGCTCTGAAAACACGGAATATCATGTTTTTGTCGATAGATTCATACTTATTATGAGCTCTTGGATAGGAATATGAACTTTTTGATTGTGAAAATCTGCGCGGAAAATTGTGATTTCGACTTATTCCAAAGTTTGTAAAGCTGCGAATAGCATTCTAAAGACACGAAATATGATGTATTTGGTGCTAGATTCTGCCATATAACGCACTTTTGAAGCACAATCTTGCTTCCGAGCAGATTTACAGAGTCGAAAATTCCTCAATGAGACTCAGAAATACGCTGATAACTTGCTGGGAACGCAAAATTTTGTGCATTTGAGTACGGATTCATGCGTATCATGTTGTATTGGATAGATTTATGTGATTTGCGATACTTTAAAACTGCTCAGAATGTGGTAATTTTGACTTATTTCATACTACATATAAGTGCAGATAGCGCTCTGAAAAGAAGAAATATGATGTTTTTGTCGATAGATTCATACATATTATGAGGTCCTGGATAGGAATATGAACTTTTTGATTGTGAAAATCAGCGCGGAGAATTGTGATTTCGACTTATTCCAAGGTTTGTGAAGCCTCGAATAGCACTCTCAAAACACGAAATATGATGTATATGATGCTAGATTCGGTCATATAACGCATTTCTGAAGCAGAATCTTGCTTCTGAGCAGATTAACAGAGTCAAAAATTTCGCAATGAGACTCAGGAAAAACGCTGATAACTCGCTGGAAACGCAGAATTCTGTGCATTCGAGGACGGATTCATGCCTATCATGTTCTTTCGGATAGATTTATGTGATTCACGATACTTTGGAACTGCTCAGAACCTGGTAATTCTGACTTATTTCAAACTTCATATAACTGCAGATAGCGCTCTGAAAACAAGAAATATGATGTTTTTGTCGATAGAGTCATACATATTATGAGGTCCTGAATAGGAATATGAACTTTTTGATTGTAAAAATCTGGGCGGAAAAGCGTGATTTCGATTTATTCCAAAGTTTGTAAAACTGCGAATAGCACTCTAAAAACACGGAATATGTTGTATTTGGTGCTAGATTCTGCCATATAACGCACTTTTGAAGCAAAATCCTGCTTCTGAGCAGATTTACAGAGTCAAAAATTTCTCAACGAGACTCAGAAAAAACGCTGATAACTCGCTGGAAACGCAGAATTTTGTGCATTTGAAGACGGATTCATGCGTAATATGTTGTATTGGATAGATTTATGTTATTTGCGATACTTTAAAACTGCTCAGAATGTGGTAATTTTGACTCATTCCTACCTTTATACAACTGCAGATAGCGCTCTGAAAACACGGAATATGATGTTTTTGTCGATAGATTCATACATATTATGAGGTCCTGATCAGGAATATGAACTTTTTGATTGTGAAAATCTGCGCGGAAAAGTGTGATTTTGACTTATTCCAAAGTTTGTAAAACTGCGAATAGCACTCTAAAAACACGAGATATGGTGCTAGATTCTGCCATACAACGCACTTTTGAAGCAAAATCTTGTTTCTGAGCAGATTTACACAGTCAAAAATTTCTCAACAAGACTCAGAAAAACCGCTGATAACTCGCTGGAAACGCAGAATTTTGTGCATTTGGTTACGGATTCATGCGTATTATGTTGTATTGGATAAATTTATGTGATATGCGATACTTTGAAACTGCTCACAATGTGGTAATTTTGACTTATTTCTAACTTCATATAACTGCAGATAGCGCTTTGAAAACACGAAATATGAAGTTTTTGTCGATGAATTCATACATATTATGAGGTCCTGAATAGGAATATGAACTTTTTGATTGTAAAAACCTGCGCGGAAAAGCGTGATTTCGTCTTATCCCAAAGTTTGTAAAACTGCGAATAGCACTCTAAAGAAACGAAATATGATGTATTGAGTGCTAGATTTTGCCATATAACGCTTTTTTGAAGCAAAATCTTGCTTCTGAGCAGATTTACAGAGTCAAAAATTTCTCAACGAGACTCAGAAAAAACGCTTATAACCAACTGGAAACGCAAAATTTTGTGCATTCAAGGACGCATTCATGCGTATTATGTTCTATTGGATAGATTTATGTGATTTGCGATACTTTGAAATTGCCCAGAATGTGGTAATATTGACTTATTTCAAACTTCATATAACTGCAGATAGCGCTCTGAGAACACGAAATATGATGTTTTTGTCGATAGATTCATACATATTATGAGGTCCTGAATGGGAATATGATATTTTTGATTGTGAAAATCTGCGCTTAAAAGCGTGATTTTGACCTATTCCAAAGTTTGTTAAACTGCGAATAGCACTCCTAAAACACAAAATATGATGTATTTGGTGCTAGATTCTGCCATATAACGCACTTTTGAAGCAAAATCTTACTTCTGAGCAGATTTACAGAGTCAAAAATTTCTCAACGAGACTCAGAAAAAACGCTGATAACTCGCTGGCAACGCAAAATTTTGTGCATTTGAGGAAGGATTCATGCGTATTATGTTGTAATGGATAGATTTATGTGATTTGCGACACTTTGAAACTGCTCAGAATGTGATAATTTTGACTTATTTCAAACTTCATATAACTGCAGATCGCGCTCTGAAAACACGAAATATGATGTTTTTGTCCATAGATTCATACATATTATGAGGTCCTTAATAGGAATATGAGCTTTTTGATTGTGAAAATCCGCGCGGAAAAGCGTGATTTCAACTTACTCCAAAGTTTGTAAAATTGCAAATAGCACTCTAAAAACACCAAATATGATGTTTTTGGTGCTAGATTCTGCCATATAACGCACTTTTGGAGCAAATTTCTATTTCTTGGCAGATTAACAGAGTCAAAAATTTCTCAACAAAACTCAGAAAAAACGCTGATAACTCGCTGGCAACGCAGAATTTTGTGCATTCGAGGACGGATTCATGCGTGTTATGCTGTATCGGATATATTTATGTGATCTGCGATACTTTGAAACTGCTCAGAATGTGGTAATTTTGCTTATTTCAAACTTCATATAACTGCAGATAGCGCTCTGAAAATACGGAATATGATGTATTTGTCGATAGATACATACATATTATAAGGTCCTGAATGGAAATATGAACTTTGAAAAATACGTAATATGATGTATTTGGTGCTAGATTCTGCCATATAATGCACTTTTAAAGCAGAATCTTTCTTCTGAGCAGATTTACAGAGTCAAAAATTCCTCAACGAGACCTAGAAAAAACGCTGATAACTCGCTGGAAACGCAGAATTTTGTGGACGGATTCATGCGTTCTATGTTGTATTGGATAGATTCATGTGATTGGCGATACTTTGAAACTGCTCAGAATGTGGTAATTTTGAATAATTTCAAACTTCATATAACTGAAGATAGCGCTCTGAAAACACGGAATGTGATGTTTTTGTCGATAGATTCATACATAATATGAGGTATTAAATAAGAATATGAACTTTTTGATTGTGAAGATCTGCGCGGAAAAGCGTGATTTCGACTTATCCCAAAGTTTGTCAAACTGCGAATAGCAATCTAAAAACACGAAATATAATGTATTTGACTCCAGATTCTGTCATATTACGCACTTTTGAAGCAAAATCTTACTTCTGAGTAGATTTACAGTAAAAATTTTCTCAACGAGACTTAGAAAAAACGCTGATAACTCGATGGAAACGCAAAATTTTGTGCATTTGGGGACGGATTCATGCGTATTATGTTCTATCGTATAGATTTATGTGATTTGCGATACTTTGAAACTGCTCAGAATGTGGTAATTTTGACTTATTTCAAACTTAATATAACTGCAGATAGCGCTCTGAAAACACAAAATATGATGTTTTTGTCGATAGATTCATACATATTATGAGATCCTGAATAGGAATATAAACTTTTTGATTGTGAAAATCTGCGCGGAAAAGCGTGATTTCGACTTATTCCAAAGTTTGTAAAACTGCGAATAGCACTCTAAAAACACGGAATATGATGTATTTGGTGCTAGATTTTACCATATAATGCACTTTTGAAGCAAACTCTTGCTTCTGAGCAGATTTACAGAGTCAAAAATTCCTCAACGAGACTCAGAAAAAACGCTAATAACTCGCTGATAACGCAGAATTTTGTGCATTTGAGGACGGATTCATGCGTATTATGTTGTATTTGATAGATTTATGTGATTTGCGATACTTTGAAACTGCTCAGAATGTGGTTATTTTGACTTATTTCATACTTCATATAACTGCAGATAGCGCTCTGAAAGCACCACATATGATGTTTTTGTTGATAGATTCATACATATTATGAAGTTTTGAATAGGGATATTAACTATTTGATTGTGAAGATCTGCGCGGAAAAGTGTGATTTCAACTTATTCCAAAGTTTGCGAAACTGCAAATAGCACTCTAAAAACACAAATTATGATGTATTTGGTGCTAGATTCTGCCATATATCGCACTTTCAAAGCAAAATCTTACTTCTGAGCAGATTTACAGAGTCAAAAATTTCTCATCGAGACTCAGAAAAAACGCTGATAACTCGCTGGAAACGCAAAATTTTATGCATTTGAGGACGGATTTATGCGTATTAAGTTGTATGGAATAGATTTATGTGATTTGCGATACTTTGGAACTGCTCAGAATGTGGTAATTTTGACTTATTTCAAACTTAATATAACTGCAGATAGCGCTCTGAAAACACGAAATATGATGTTTTTGTCGATAGATTCATACATATTATGAGGTCCTGAATAGGAATGTAAGGGTTTCTCACTTACAATAAATTCATATTCTGGTAGATTAGGTTCTTTGCTGAACTGTGAGGATATTATATTTGTACTTATCTACTCTTGGAATACTTCTGAAAGGGGAGAATTACTTGCACAGGAACTTGGAATAATTTGCACGTTTAACAAATAATAAAATGTATTTAAAACGATAAAGAATATAAAGATCCAGTTACCAAACTCAGATTGCCTACCGGCTTTCAAACTACATTGATGAATATTTACAAACTTCTAACTTCTTAACACACGCACTAACTAACTTATCACTAACTACATTATTACTAACTAACTACCCAACTTCTCTCCACTAACTATCTACATCTTCCTTGACTAACTATGAATTGACTAACTTGACTTACTCATGATTTCGTAACTTGACTTACTTATTGACTTCTATATATCAACTCCAAAATGCCAATATAACAATATTCGTTATTGACGTCAATCTTATTCACAAATAGTTCATATACCTCTATTGCTTGCTTGCAAGAAAAGCACATTCCTCAATTTCGTTTTACTATTGTTATATGGACATTTCTTCAACCTTGACCTAATTATTACACTTAATGTCTTTACACGGCCACTCATTTCAATGGTGATATTTTCGGGAGGTTTGTGTAATAGTTTTGTGGGGGAAATTCACTGCACATTCACAAGTGTTTGATGTTAGGCACCGGGTTCCATGTATAATTGCTGGCACTGCTTTCTCGGGTATCAGTTTTCATCGTGTGATTTTTTTTGCTCATGATTGTTGCTTCGAATGCGATGTTTTCGATGACCCCCTGCTGCTTGACGTAGACTTGGATTTTGACCTTTGTCACATGAATTTTTAGTTCGTGTAAACAGCAGTTTTGTAGTCACCATCAGATTGTTCTGATTGAACCCATTTTGTTGGAATCGCCATGATTGAACCCTCAGTAGCCGAACTTCTTGTCAATTTGTTCTTCCGTCCTTCATTGATCTTTTGAATTTTCTTTCTTCTTACCCCCGTCATGGCCATTCTTACTCAACTTTTGTCTCAACAGCAGGTAAGTGTTCTTGGTACACTGAAACAAGTGGACATATTCTGCAGTACAATCTTAAAAATGATTGCTCCGAAATTCGCTACATAATACTACATAAAATAATCTTGACATTTTTTTTTATTCATTTATTCGAAATTTTATTTCCTAATTACCCACCAGAGATTTAGTTTGGACTTAAACTAACATGATTTCAATTTATCTGTATTTTCATACCCATCTTTAAAAAAATCTCAGAATCTCTTTCAACACTTCACAAATCATCTAAAATAATCGGTTTCTCTAATTGAAACTCTTTGTCTCAACTCAATCAATAACTGATATAAAATTACCGACAGATAATTTATCATAAAGTCTTGAAAAATAAATATCTCATAAATTCCTTATTTGCCTGAAATCCTACAACTTATTGAAATTATGTTCGCTAAATACACTTTTTTCTCAGATTCTTTCTAATCTCAATCCTTATGATTTACAGTATAAAATCTCCAAACTAAAGCTCTGGTTGCCTACCTCGTGGACAGGAGAAGCAAATTCCTGGGGATCATATCAATTACATATGCCCAGGCATCCGGTGAACCAAAACTATTTTGAATTAATATTTACAAAACACTTGGGATTTGGATTTGCAGCTAAAAATGACCGCAATTCTAAAGCACAAGTTGGCTACCAACGGACAGGAGAGCCAAATTCCTGAGTATGTAACAAAATTACTACCTGGCATACGTGTAAAAAAATCTAGATTAAACTTCACTTGTATCCTTAACCATATCATAATACCAAACGTAGCAAAATTAATTATTTGAATCTATTATTGAAAAAATTCATATTTTTGTTCTACAGCTGTTAGTCGTGATTAAAATAATTTTAAAAACAATGAAGAATATTCTGATGACCACACACTATATCTTTTAGCTTCAAAATGATCACGTTGACATAAAAATGAATCAAATTTCATTGAAACTGCAATAAAATATAATAAAACAAGAGTAAATAGGAAAATATATTCGAAAAGGCGAGAATAATAATCTCTAAGTTGATTCTATCCGACATCATGACGTTAATTTATGTTATCTTCGTTTTCTGCATTTCATAGAACCATTCAAATTTAATCGAATCACAAAATTGATTTGAGGATAAAAAATACTACTATTTTCAAAACCGAACAGAATAAAACCTATTACAAATCTGATCAACATTTGTAACAATGAATTACCTCTAACTGTTATGTATAGCTTGTATCCTTGCCAATGGTCGAGTTTTCTGAAAATTCCACTGTGAAAGGTCCTCTTGTCGTAGGCTCTGTACCTGATCCTATGAGATTTCCATGTCTGACTGATCACCTCGTTTTGAACGAATCCTGTTGCGAACCATTCATCCTCCGCTATGCACTCGCTATAAAATACAATTGGGTTATGTACACTTATGCTTACCGGATCTGATACTTCCGTCAACTGCATCGATGAAAACTCTGAAATCATTTTCTCTTGTTCTACAAAAATCAAGGAATCCCATAAGATATTCTTGAAAAATTCAGCATCCTCTTCGAGAACGTTACTTTCAGTGAAACTTGTGCCTGTGACCTTTGCTTTGTCTGTGGCATCATCCTGTGCCATCAAAATCAATTCTTGAATTTCCCCGTCTTGAAAATCTCCAAAAGTAATTGAATTTATCATTAACTTCTTCATTTCTGCCGCAACTTCCTTTTTATCTTCTTCTTGCTCTAGGCTTCTTGTTTCTGTTTCATTCACAAATATCTTTCTCTCTATATCTGCCGTGAACTGCTCTATTTTAACTTGGTCGCTCTCTTCTAACTCTGAATCTATCATTTCTTCTCCATTTATCTCAATCTTCAAAAATATATTTCTCTCAATATCTTCCGTAAACCGACCTATTTCCTCTTGGTCACTATCTTCTAATTCTAAATCATCCATTTTACTACTTTTTATATCCATCTTTGAAAATATCTTTTTCCAAAAATCTACCTCAAACTGACCTATTTCCTCTTGGTCACTATCTACTAATTCAGATTCTATCATTTCACTTTCTTCCATATTTATGTCTTCTTCACTCGTATCTTTTGACTTTTCTCCTACTTCTAAGATTAACTCCAAATAATCTCCTCCATTCGTTAATACGTAATTTTCTTCGCTATATCTATCTTCATCATCGACATTTTCAGCAGTATTACAACTAGTCTTATCAATTATATTTGGATAATTTCTATTTTTCTGATTCTGTTCACATCCATTACTTTCAATAAATTTAGCAAATTCACATATCTCGTACTGGTCTTCTATCAAACATAAATATTTCATTTTTATTTCTGTCAATACTTTACTTTTTATCTGTGGTCTAAGGCCTGTTACAAATTGAGTGTTCATGAGAAATTCTTTCCACTCCACGTCTTCCAAATTGTAATTGAATGGATCATTATATACTGGGTCACTCAACCAGAGTCGTGTTTTGAACTCATCAACGGTTTCATTCACATTTTGAAAATGAGTACTTAATTCAAAGAAGGCTGGATCCTCTATCACAAGATTCCTTAGAAATTCCACAGCACCACTATTATGCGGACTATTAATTAAAATATATTCGAATTCTCGCGATCGGTCTTCCATTTTGATAATCTTCAAACTGAACGTTTGATATAACAACTATAAATTATTCATTTATTTTTTTGTGAATGGCTCCAGAGTAATACGGCAAATTACAATTTAAAAAAAATTATCTTTGAAATTTTAATTTATATGAGTATTTAAATTGTACTGAAAGTTAGAAGAAAAATAAAGTCTTGTATCACACTGTTCAAAATTTTATTTTTGTTGACCGGTTTCGACTACTGTGTAGCCATCGTCAGAACTGAAATTAAATTGATTACTTCCATCAGCAATTCTAGGCATGTCTGGTGCCAAACGGAGGTGCATGTACAAAAAAATTAAGAAAAGAGGAAAAGAAAATGTATCCTCATAAGAAAATCAAAAAAAAAAAATTTTTGACTATCTATATTCAGCAGAATACCCGCAAACGCTGCCACCAATTGTAAGGGTTTCCCACTCACAATAAATTTATATTTTGGTAGATTGGGTTCTTTGCTGAACTGTGAGAATATTATATTTGTACTTATCTACTCTTGGAATACTTCTGAAAGGGGAGAATGACTTGCACAGGAACTTGGAATAATTTGCACGTTTAGCAAATAATAAAATGTATTTGAAAGGATAAAGAATATAAAGATCCAGTTACCAAACTCCGATTGCTCACCGGCTTTCAAACTACATTGATGGATATTTACAAACTTCTAGCTTCTCAACACACGCACTAACTAACTTATCACTAACTACATTATTACTAACTAACTACCCAACTTCTCTTCACTAACTATCTACATCTTCCTTGACTTACTATGACTTGACTAACTTGACTTACTCATAACTTCGTAACTTGACTTACTTATTGACTTCTATATATCAACTCCAAAATGCCAATATAACAATATTCGTTATTGACGTCAATCGTATTTACAAATAGTTCATATACCTCTATTGCTTGCTTGCAAGAAAAGCACATTCCTCAATTTCGTCAGAGTTCAACAGACTGTGAATTTGCTGACTCTTACAGGAATATGAACTTTTTGATTGTGAAAATTTGCGCGGAAAAGCATGATTTCGACTTATTCCAAAGTAAGTAAAACTGCGAATAGCACTCTAAAATCACGAAATATAATGTATTTGGTGCTGATTTCTGCCATCTAACGCACTTTTAAAGCAAAATCTTGCTTCTGGGCAGATTTACAGAGTCAAAAATTTCTCAACGAGACTCAGAAAAAACGCTGATAACTCGATGGAAACGCAAAATTTTGTGCATTTGAGGACGGATTCATGCGTATTTTGTTGTATTGGATAGATTTATGTGATTTACGATACTTTCAAACTGTTCAGAATGTGGTAATTTTGACTTATTTCAAACTTCATATAAATGCAGATAGCGCTCTGAAAACACGAAATATGATGTTTTTGTCGTCAGATGTATACATATTATGAGGTCCTGAATAGGAATATGAACTTTTTGATTGTGAAAATCTGCGCGGAAAAGCATGATTTCGACTTATTCCAGAGTTTGTAGAACTGCGAATAGCACTCAAAACACACGAAATATGATGTATTTGGTGCTAGATTCTGCCATATAACGCACTTTTGAAGCAAAATCTTGCTTCTGAGCAGATTTACAGGGTCAAAAATTCCTCAACGAGACTCAGAAAAAAAGCTGATAACTCGCTGGAAATGCAAAATTTTGTGCATTTGAGGACGGATTCATGCAAATTATGTTGTATTGGATAGATTTATGTTATTTGCGATACTTTGAAACTGCTCAGAATGTGGTGATTTTGACTAATTTCAAACTTCATATAACTGCAGATATTGGATAGATTCATGTGATCTGCGATACTTTGAAACTGCTTAGAATGTGGTAGTTTTGACTAATTTCGGACTTCATATAACTGCAGATAGCGCACTGAAAACTCAGAATATGATATTTTTGTCGATAGATTCATACATATTATGAGGTCTTGAATAGGAATATGTACTTTTTGATTGTGAAAATCTGCGCGAAAAAGCGTGATTTCGACTTATTCCAAAGTTTGGAGACTGCGAATAGCACTCTTAAACACGAAATATGATGTATTTGGTGCTAGATTCTGCCATATAACGCACTTTTGAAGCAAAATCTTGCTTCTGAGCAGATTTACAGAGTCAAAAATTTCTCAACGAGACTCAGAAAAACGCTGATAACCCGCTGGAAACGCAAAATTTTGTGCATTTGAGTACGGATTCATGCGTATTATGTTGTATTGGATAGATTCATGTGATTTACGATAGTTTGAAACTGATCAGAAAGTGGCAATTTTTACTTATTTCAAACTCCATATAACTGCAGATAGCGCTCTGAACACACGAAATATGATGTTTTTGTCGATAGCTTAATACATATTATGAGGTCCTGAATAGAAAGATGAACTTTTTGATTGTGAAAATCTGTGCGAAAAAGCGTGATTTCGACTTATTTCAAAGTTTGTGAAACTGCGAATGACACTCTAAAAACACGAAATATATTTTTTTGGTGCTGAATTCTACCATATAACGCACTTTTGAAGCGAAAACTTGCTTCTGAGCAGATTTACAGAGTCAAAAATCTCTCAACGAGACTCAGAGAAAACGCTGACAACTCGCTGGAAACGCAAAATTTTGTGCATTTAAGGCAGATTCATGCGTATTATGATCTATTGGATAGATTTATGTGATTTGCGATACTTTGAAACTGCTCAGAATGTGGTAATTTTGACTTATATCAAACTTCATATAACTGCAGCTAGCGCTCTGGGAACACGAAATATGATGTTTTTGGCTATTGATTCATACATATTATGAGGTCCTAAAAAGGAATATGAACTTCTTGATTGTGAAAATCTACGCGGAGAAGCGTGATTTGGACTTATTCCAAAGTTTCTAGAACTGCGAATAGCACTCTAAAAACACGAAATATGATATATTTGGTGCTAGATTCTGCCATATAACGCACTTTTGGAGCAAAATCTGGCTTCGGAGCAGATTTACAGAGTCAAAAATTTCTCAACGAGACTCAGAAGAAACGCTGATAACTCGCTGGAAACGCAAAATTTCATGCATTTGAGGACGGCATCATGCGTATTATGTTGTATTGGATAGATTTATGTGATTTGTGATACTTTGAAACTGCTCAGAATGTGGTAGATTTGACTTATTTCAAACTTCATATAACTGCAGATGGCGCTTCGAAAACACAAAATATGATGTTTTTGTCGATAGATTCATACATACTATGAGATCCTGGATAGAAATGTGGACTTTTTGAATGTGAAAATTTGCGCGGAAAAGCGTGATTTCGACTTATTTCAAAGTTTGTAAACCTGCGAACAGCACTCTAAAAACACGAAATACGATGTATTTGGTGCTTGATTTTGCCATATAACGCACTATTGAAACATAATCTTGCTTCTGAGCAGATTTACAGAGTCAAAAATTTCTCAATGAGACTCAGAAAAAACGCCGACAACTCGCTGGAAACGCAAAATTTTGTGCATTTGAGGACGGATTCATGCGTTTTATGTTCTATTGGATAGATTTATGTGATTTGCGATACTTTGGAACTGTTCAGAATGTGGTAATTTTGACTTATTTCAAACTTCATATAAATGCAGATAGCGCTTCGAAAACACGAAATATGATGTTTTTGTCGATAGATTCATACATACTATGAGATCCTGAATAGAAATATGAACTTTTAAAATGTGAAATTCTGCGCGGAAAAGCGTGACTTCGACTTTTTCCAAAGCTTGTAAAACTCCCAATAGCACTCTAAAAACACGAAATATGATGTATTTGGTGCTTGATTCTGCCATATATCGCACTTTTGAAACAAAATCTTGCTTCTGAGCAGATTTACAGAGTCAAAAATTTCTCAACGAGACTCAGAAAAAACGCTGACAACTCGCTGGAAACGCAAAATTTTGTGCATTTAAGAACAGATTCATGCGTATTATGATCTATTGGATAGATTTATTTGATTTGCGATACTTTGAAACTGCTCAGAATGTGGTAATTTTGACTTATATCAAACTTCATATAACTGCAGCTAACGCTCTGGGAACACGGAATATGATGTTTTTGGCTATTGATTAATACATATTATGAGGTCTCAAATAGGAATATGAACTTTTTGATTGTGAAAATCTACGCGGAGAAGCGTGATTTGGACTTATTCCAAAGTTTCTAGAACTGCGAATAGCACTCTAAAAACACGAAATATGATATATTTGGTGCTAGATTCTGCCATATAACGCACTTTTGGAGCAAAATCTGGCTTCGGAGCAGATTTACAGAGTCAAAAATTTCTCAACGAGACTCAGAAGAAACGCTGATAACTCGCTGGAAACGCAAAATTTTATGCATTTGAGGACGGAATCATGCGTATTATGTTGTATTGGATAGATTTATGTGATTTGCGATACTTTGAAACTGCTCAGAATGTGGTAGTTTTGACTTATTTCAAACTTCATATAACTGCAGATAGCGCTTCGAAAACACGAAATATGATGTTTTTGTCGATAGATTCATACATACTATGAGATCCTGAATAGGAATATGAACTTTTAAAATGTGAAATTCTGCGCGGAAAAGCGTAACTTCGACTTATTCCAAAGTTTGTAAAACTCCCAATAGCACTCTAAAAACACTAAATATGATGTATTTGGTGCTTGATTCTGCCATATATTGCACTTTTGAAACAAAATCTTGCTTCTGAGCAGATTTACAGAGTCAAAAATTTCTCAACGAGACTCAGAAGAAACGCTGATAACTCGCTGAAAACGCAAAATTTTGTGCATTTGAGGACGGATTCATGCGTATTATGTTCTATTGGATAGATTTATGTGATTTGCGATACTTTGGAACTGCTCAGGATGCGGTAATTCCGACTTATTTCAAACTTCATATAACTGCAGATAGCGCTCTGAAAACACGGGATATGATGATTTTGTCGATAGATTTATACATATTATGAGTTCCTAAATAGGAATATGAACTTTTTGATCGTGAAAATCTGCAAGGAAAAGCGTGGTTTCGACTCATTCCAGAGTTTGTGAAACTGCGAATAGCACTAAAAACACAAAATATGATGTATTTGGTGCTAGATTCTGCCATATAACGCACTTTTGATGCAAAATCTTTCTTCTGAGCAGATGTACAGAGTTAAAAATTTTTAAACGAGACTCAGAAAAAACGATGATTACTCGCTGGAAACGCAAAATTTTGTGCATTTGAGGACGGATTCATGCGTATTATGTTGTATTGGATAGATCTATGTGATTTGCGATACTTTGAAACTGTTCAGAATGTGGTAATTTTGACTTACTTCAAACCTCATATAACTGCAGATAGCGCTCTGAAAACACGAAATATGATGTTTTTGTCGATAGATTCATACATATTATGAGGTCCTGATTAGGAATATGAACTTTTTGGCTGTGCAAATCCGCGCGGAAAAGCGTGATTTCGACTTATTCCAAAGTTTGTAAAACTGCGAATAGCACTCTAAAAACACAAAATATGATGTATTTGGTGCTAGACTCTGCCATATAACGCACTTTTGGAGCAAAAGCTTGCTTCTGAGCAGATTTACAGAGTCAAAAATTTCTCAACGAGACTCAGAAGAAACGCTGATAACTTGCTGAAAACGCAAAATTTTGTGCATTTGAGGACGGATTCATGCGTATTATGTTGTATTGGATAGATTTATGTGATTTGCGATACTCTGAAACTGCTCAGAATGTGGTAATTATGACTATTTTCAAACTTCATATAACTGCAGATAGCGCTCTGAAAACACGAAATATGATGTTTTTGTCGATAGATTCATACATATCATGACGTCCTGAATAGAAATATGAACTTCTTGATTGTGAAAATCTGCGCGGGAAAGCGTGATTTCGACACATTCCAAAGTTTGTAAAACTGCGAATAGCACTCTAAAAACACGGAGTATGATGTATTTGGTGCTAGATTCTGCCATATAACGCACTTTTGGAGCAAAATCTTACCTCTGAGCAGATTAACAGAGACAAAAATTTTCAACGAGACTCAGGAAAAACGCTGATAACTCGCTGAAAACGCAGAATTTTGTGCATTTGAGTACGGATTCATGCGAATTATGTTGTATTGGATAGATTTATGTGATTTGCGATACTTTGAAACTGCTCAGAATGTGGTAATTCTGACTTATTTTAAACTTCATATAACTGCAGATAGCGCTCTGAAAACACGAAATATGATGTTTCTGTCGATACATTCATACATATCATGAGGTCTTGAATGGGAATATGAACTTTTTGACTGTGAAAATCTGCGCGGAAAAGCGTGATTTCAACTTATTCCCAAGTTTGTAAAACTGCGAATAGCACTCTAAAAACACGGAGTATAATGTATTTGGTGCTAGATTCCGCCATATAACGCACTTTTGAAGCAAAATCTTGCTTCTGAGCAGATTTACAGAGTCAGAAATTTCTCAACGAGACTCAGAAAGTACGCTGATAACTCGCTGGAAACGCAGAATTTTGTGCATTTGAGGACGAACTTATGCGTATCATGCTGTATTGGATAGATTCATGTGATTTGCGATACTTTGTAACTGTTCAGAATGTGGTAATTTTGACTTACTTCAAACCTCATATAACTGCAGATAGTGCTCTGAAAACACGAAATATGATGTTTTTATCGACAGATTCATATATTTTATGAGGTCCTGATTAGGAATATGGACTTTTTGGTTGTGAAAATCTGCGCGGAAAAGAGTGATTTCGACTTATTCCAAAGTTTGTGAAACTGCGAATAGCACTCTAAAAACACAAAATATTATGTATCTGGTGCTAGATTCCGCCATATAACGCACTTTTGGAGCAAAATCTTGCTTCTGAGCAGATTTACAGAGTCAAAAATTTCTCAACGAGTCTCAGAAGAAACGCTGATAACTCGCTGGAAACGCAAAATTTTGTGCATTTGAGGACGGATTCATGCGTATTATGTTGTATTGGATAGATTCATGTGATTTGCGATACTCTGAAACTGCTCAGAATGTGGTAATTATGACTAATTTCAAACTTCATATAACTGCAGATAGCGCTCTGAAAACACGAAATATGATGTTTTTGTCGATAGATTCATACATATTATGACGTCCTGAATAGAAATATGAACTTTTTGATTGTGAAAATCTGCGCGGAAATGCGTGATTTCGACTTGTTCCAAAGTTTGTAAAACTGCGAGTAGCACTCTAAAAACACAAAATATGATGTATCTGGTGCTAGATTCCGCCATATAACGCACTTTTAAAGCAAAATCTTGCTTGTGAGCAGATTTACAGAATCAAAAATCTCTCAACGAGACTCAGTAAAAACGCTGATGACTCGTTGGAGACGCAAAATTTTGTGCATTTGAGGACGGATTCATGCGTATTATGTTGTATTGGACAGATTTATGTGATTTGCGATACTTTGAATCTGCTCAGAATGTGGTAATTTTGACTTATTTCAAACTTCATATAACTGCAGATAGCGCTCTGAAAACACGTGATATGATGTTTTTGTTGATGGATTCATACATATTATGAGGTCCTGAATAGGGATATGAACTATTTGATTGTGTAAATCCGCGCGGAAAAGCGTGATTTCGACTTATTCCAAAGTTTGTAAAACTGCGAGTAGCAATCTTAAAACACGATATATGATGTATTTAATGCTAGATTCTGCCATATAACGCACTTTCGAAGCAAAATCTACCTTCTGAGCAGATTTACAAAGTCAAAAATTTCTCAACGAGACTCAGAAAAAACGCTGATAGCTTGCTGAAAACGCAAAATTTTGTGCATTCAAGGACGGATTCATGCGTATTATGTTCTAGTGGATAGATTTATGTGATTTGCGATACTTTGAAACTGCTCAGAATGTGGTCATTTTGACTTATTTCAAACTTCATATGACTGCAGATAGCGCTCTAAAAACACGGAATATGATGTTTTTGTCGATGTATTCAAACAAATTATGAGGTCCTGAATAGGAGTATGAACTTTTTGATTGCGAAAATCTGCGCAGAAGAGCGCGATTCCGACTTATTCCAAAGTTTGTAGAACTGCGAATAGCACTCTAAAAGCACGAAATATCATGTATTTGTTGCTAGATTCAGCCATATAACGCACTTTTGAAGCAAAAACTTGCTTCTGAGCAGATTTACAGAGTCAAAAATCTCTCAACGGGACTCAGAAAAAACGCTGATATCTCGTTGGAAACGCAAAATTTTGTGCATTTGAGGACGGATTCATTTGTATTAAGTTGTATTGGAAAGATTTATGTGATCCGCGATACTTTGAAACTGCTCAGAATGTGGTAATTTTCTTATTTCAAACTTCATATAACTGCAGATAGCGCTCTGAAAACACGGAATATGATGTTTTTGTCGATAGATTCATACATATTATTCGGTCCTGAATAGTAATATGAACTTTTTGATTGTGAAAATCTGCGCGGAAAAGCGTGATTTCGACTTATTCCAAAGTTTGTAAAACTGCAAATAACGCTCTAAAAACACGGAATATGATGTATTTGGTGCTAGATTCTGCCATATAACGCAATTTTGAGGCAAAATCTTGCTTCTGAGCAGATTTCCAGAGTCAAAAATTTCTCAACGAGACTCAAAAAAAACGCTGATAACTCGCTGAAATCGCAAAATTTTGTGCATTCAAGAACGGATTCATGCGTATTATGTTCTAGTGGATAGATTTATGTGATTTGCGATACTTTGAAACTGCTCAGAATGTGGTACTTTTGACTTATTCCAAACTTCATATAACTGCAGAAAGCGCTCTGAAAACACGGAATATGATGTTTTTGTCGATAGATTCATACAAATTATGAGGTCCTGAATAGGAGTATGAACTTTTTGATTGCGAAAATCTTCGCAGCAGAGCGTGATTCCGACTTATTCCAAAGTTTGTAAAACTGCGAATAGCACTCTAAAAGCACGAAATATGATGTATTTGGTGCTAGATTCTGCCATATTACGCACTTTTGAAGAAAAAACTTGCTTCTGAGCAGATTTGAAGAGTCAAAAATCTCTCAACGGGACTCAGAAAAAACACTGATAACTCGTTGGAAACGCAAAATTTGGTGAATTTGAGGACGGATTCATGCGTATTATGTTCTAGTGGATAGATTTATGTGATTTGCGATACTTTGAAACTGCTCACAATGTGGTAGTTTTGAATTATTTAAAACTTCATATAACTGCAGATAGCGCTCTGAAAACACGGAATATAATGTTTTTGTCGTTAGATTCATACATATTATGAGGTCCTGAATAGGAATATGAACTTTTTAAATGCGAAAATCTGCGCGGAAAAGCGTGATTTCGACTTGCTCCAAAGTTTGTAAAACTGCGAATAGCACTCTAAAAACACAAAATATGATGTATCTGGTGCTAGATTCTGCCATATAACGCACTTTTAAAGCAAAATCTTACTTGTGAGCAGATTTACAGAATCAAAAATCTCTCAACGAGACTCAGAAAAAACGCTGATGACTCGTTGGAGACGCAAAATTTTGTGCATTTGAGGACGGATTCATGCGTATTATGTTGTATTGGACAGATTTATGTGATTTGCGATACTTTGAATCTGCTCAGAATGTGGTAATTTTTACTTATTTCAAACTTCATATAACTGCAGATAGCGCTCTGAAAACACGTAATATGATGTTTTTGTTGATGGATTCATACATATTATGAGGTCCTGAATAGGGATATGAACTATTTGATTGTGTAAATCCGCGCGGAAAAGCGTGATTTCGACTTATTCCAAAGTTTGTAAAACTGCGAGTAGCAATCTTAAAACACGATATATGATGTATTCGATGCTAGATTCTGCCATATAACGCACTTTCGAAGCAAAATCTACCTTCTGAGCAGATTTACAAAGTCAAAAATTTCTCAACGAGACTCAGAAAAAACGCTGATAACTTGCTGAAAACGCAAAATTCAGTGCATTCAAGGACGGATCCATGCGTATTATGTTCTAGTGGATAGATTTATGTGATTTGCGATACTTTGAAACTGCTCAGAATGTGGTCATTTTGACTTATTTCAAACTTCATATGACTGCAGATAGCGCTCTAAAAACACGGAATATGATGTTTTTGTCGATGTATTCATACAAATTATGAGGTCCTGAATAGAAGTATGAACTTTTTGATTGCAAAAATCTGCGCAGAAGAGCGTGATTCCGACTTATTCCAAAGTTTGTAAAACTGCGAATAGCACTCTAAAAGCACGAAATATCATGTATTTGGTGCTAGATTCTGCCATATAACGCACTTTTGAAGCAAAAACTTGCTTCTGAGCAGATTTACAGAGTCAAAAATCTCTTAACGGGACTCAGAAAAAACGCTGATAACTCGTTGGAAACGCAAAATTTTGTGCATTTGAGGACGGATTCATTTGTATTGAGTTGTATTGGAAAGATTTATGTGATTCGCGATACTTTGAAACTGCTCAGAATGTGGTAATTTTGTCTCATTTTAAACTTCATATAACTGCAGATAGCGCTCTGAAAACACGGAATATGATGTTTTTGTCGATAGATTCATACATATTATTTGGTCCTGAATAGTAATATGAACTTTTTGATTGTGAAAATCTGCGCGGAAAAGCGTGATTTCGACTTATTCCAAAGTTTGTAAAACTGCAAATAACGCTCTAAAAACACGGAATATGATGTATTTGGTGCTAGATTCTGCCATATAACGCACTTTTGAAGCAAAATCTTGCTTCTGAGCAGATTTACAGAGTCAAAAATTTCTCAACGAGACTCAAAAAAAACGCTGATAACTCGCTGAAATCGCAAAATTTTGTGCATTCAAGGACGGATTCATGCGTATCATGTTCTAGTGGATAGATTTATGTGATTTGCGATACTTTGAAACTGCTCAGAATGTGGTACTTTTGACTTATTCCAAACTTCATATAACTGCAGGAAGCGCTCTGAAAACACGTAATATGATGTTTTTGTTGATGGATTCATACATATTATGAGGTCCCGAATAGGGATATGAACTATTTAATTGTGGAAATTTGCGCGGAAAAGCGTGATTTCGACCTATTCCAAAGTTTGTAGAACTGCAGATTTATGTGATTTGCGATACTTTGAAACTGCTCAGAATGTGGTACTTTTGACTTATTCCAAACTTCATATAACTGCAGAAAGCGCTCTGAAAACACGGAATATGATGTTTATGTCGATAGATTCATACATATTATGAGGTCCTGAATAGGAGTATGAACTTTTTGATTGCGAAAATCTTCGCAGAAGAGCGTGATTCCGACTTATTCCAAAGTTTGTAAAACTGCGAATAGCACTCTAAAAGCACGCAATATGATGTATTTGGTGTTAGATCCTGCCATATAACGCACTTCTAAAGCCAAAACTTGCTTCTGAGCAGATTTAAAGTGTCAAAAATCTCTCAACGGGACTCAGAAAAAACGCTGATAACTTGTTGGAAACGCAAAATTTTGTGCATTTGAGGACGGATTCATGCGTATTATGTTCTAGTGGATAGATTTATGTGACATGCGATACTTTGAAACTGCTCACAATGTGGTAGTTTTGAATTATTCAAAACTTCATATAACTGCAGATAGCGCTCTGAAAACACGGAATATAATGTTTTTGTCGTTAGATTCATACATATTATGAGGTCCTGGATAGGAATATGAACTTCTTGAATGCGAAAATCTGCGCAGAAGAGCGTGATTTCGACTTGTTCCAAAGATTGTAAAACTGCGAATAGCACTCTAAAAACACAGAATATGATGTATCTGGTGCTAGATTCCGCCATATAACGCACTTTTGAAGCAAAATCTTGCTTCTGAGCAGATTCACAGAATCAAAAATCTCTCAACGAGACTCAGGAAAAACGCTGATGACTCGTTGGAAACGCAAAATTTTGACTTATTTCAAACTTCATATAACTGCAGATAGCGCTCTGAAAACACGTAATATGATGTTTTTGTTGATGGATTCATACATATTATGAGGTCCCGAATGGAGATATGAACTATTTGATTGTGTAAATCCGCGCGGAAAAGCGTGATCTTGATTTATTCCAAAATTTGTAAAACTGCGAGTAGCAATCTTAAAACACGATATATGATGTATTAGGTGCTAGATTCTGCCATATAACGCACTTTTGAAGCAAAATCTACCTTCTGAGCAGATTTACAGAGTCAAAAATTTCTCAACGAGACTCAGAAAAAACGCTGATAACTAGTTGAAAACGCAAAATTTTGTGCATTCAAGGACGGATTCATGCGTATTATGTTCTAGTTGATAGATTTATGTGATTTGGGATACTTTGAAACTGCTCAGAATGTGGTAATTTTGACTTATTTCAAACTTCATATAACTGCAGATAGCGCTCTAAAAACACGGAATATGATGTTTTTGTCGATGTATTCATACAAATTATGAGGTCCTGAATAGGAGTATGAACTTTTTGATTGCGAAAATCTGCGCAGAAGAGCGTGATTCCGACTTATTCCAAAGTTTTTAAAACTGCGAATAGCACTCTAAAAGCACGTAATATGATGTATTTGGTGCTAGATTCTACCATATAACGCACTTTTCAAGCAAAAACTTGCTTCTGAGCAGATTTAAAGAGTCAAAAATCTCTCAACGGGACTCAGAAAAAACGCTGATAACTCGTTGGAAACGCAAAATTTTGTGCATTTGAGGACGGATTCATTTGTATTATGTTGTGTTGGATAGATTTATGTGATTTGCGATACTTTGGAACTGCTTAGAATGTGGTAATTTTGACATATTTCAAACTTCATATTACTGCAGATAGCGCTCTGAAAACACGGAATATGATGTTTTTGTCGATAGATTCAATCATATTATAGGGTCCTGAATAGGAATATGAACTTTTTGATTGCGAAAATCTGCGCAGAAAAGCGTGATTTCGACTTATTCCAAAGTTTGTTAAACTGCGAATAGCACTCTAAAAACACAAAATATGATGTATTTGGTGCAAGATTCTGCCATATAACGCACTTTTGAAGCAAAATCTTGCTTCTGAGCAGATTAACAGAGTCAAAAATTTCTCAACGAGACTCAGAAAAAACGCTGATAACCCGCTGGAAACGCAAAATTTTGTGCATTTGAGTACAGATTCATGCGTATTATGTTGTATTGGAGAGATCTATGTGATTTGCGATACTTTGAAACTGCTCAGAATGTGGTAATTTTGACTTATTTCAAACTTCATATAACTGCAGATAGCGCTCTTGAAACACGAAATATGATATTTTTGTCGATAGATTCAAACATTTTATGAGGTCCTGAATAGGAATATGAACTTTTTGATTGTGAAAATCTGCGCGGAAAAGCGTGATTTTGACTCAATCCAAAGTTTGTAAAACTGCGAATAGCACTCTAAAAACACGAGAAATGATGTATTTGATGCTAGATTCCGCCATATAACGCACTTTTGAAGCAAAATCTAGTTCCTGAGCTGATTTACAGAGTTCAAAATTTCTCAACGAGTTTCAGAAGAAACGCTGATAACTCGCTGGAAACGCAAAATTTTGTGCATTTGAGTACGGATTCATGCGTATTATGTTGTATTGGAGAGATCTATGTGATTTGAGATACTTTGAAACTGCTCAGAATGTGGTAATTTTGACTTATTTCAAACTTCATATAACTGCAGATAGCGCTCTGGAAACACGAAATATTATGTTTTTGTCGATAGATTCATACATATTTTGAGGTCCTGAATAGGAATATGAACTTTCTGATTGTGAAAATTTGCGCGGAAAAGCGTGATTTTGACTCATTTCAAAGTTTGTAAAACTGCGAATAGGAATCTAAAAACACGATATATGATGTATTTGGTGCTAGATTCTGCCATATAACGCACTTCTAGAGCAAAATCTTGCTTCTGAGCAAATTTACAGAGTCAAAAATTTCTCAACGAGACTCGGATAAAAACGCTGAAAACTCGCTGGAAACGCAAAATTTTGTGCATTTTAGGACGAATTCATGCGTATTATGTTGTATTGGATAGATTTATATGATTTGCGATACTTTGAGACTGCTCAGAATGTGGTAATTTTGACTTATTTCAAACTTCATATAACTGCAGAAAGCGCTCTGAAAACACGAAATATGATGTTTTTGTCGATAGATCCATACAGATTATGAGGTCCTAAATAGAAATATGAACTTTTTTGTTGTGAAAATCTGCGCGGAAAAGCGTGATTTCGACTTATTCGAAAGTTTGTAAAACTGCGAATAGCACTCTATAAACACGGAAAATAATGTATTTGGTGCTAGATTCTGCCATATAACGCACTTTTGAAGCAAAATCTTGTTCCTGAGCTGATTTACAGAGTTCAAAATTTCTCAACGAGTTTCAGAAAAAACGCTGATAACTCGCTGGAAACGCAAAATTTTGTGCATTTGAGAACGGATTCATGCTTATTATGTTGTATTGGATAGATTTATGTGATTTGCGATACTTTGGAACTGCTCAGAATGTGGTAATTTTGACTTATTTCAAACTCCATATAACTGCAGATAGCGCTCTGAAAACACGAAATATGATGATTTTGTTGATAAATTCATACATATTGTGAGGTCCTGAATGGGAATATGAACTTTCTGATTGTGAAAATCTGCGCGGATAAACGTGATTTCGACACATTCCCAAGTTTGTGAAACTGCGAATAGCACTCTAGTAGTAAGGGGGGCTTTATGGCGCACCCCTTCTCCACTTTTTTCTTAGTTTTTATTGCAGCTTGTTTTTCAATCGCAAACGCTTGTGATTGATTGTTGTATGCGTGAGCCTCGCCCCTTTCCACAGTTGCACGCCTTGTTTCTTAATCACAAACGCTTGTGATTGGTTGTTGTATGCGTAAGCCTCGCTCCTTTTCGCACGCCATTTTGTTGCTGCTGCCATCTATTGTCGAGTGGTTAAAGCTGGCTGGCCATCTATTCACTAGTGGTTGATGCTTGTGATTGGTTGGACATTTGCGCTGTCAACTATTATCGAGTGGGGGGAAAAAGTTAGTATTTTTGTGGGGTATTTTGAAAACATAATCTATTATTATACGTTGCTAAGTTTTTAAGTGGTTTTTGCAAAATAGTAGTTGTTCTTTTGTTGCTGCTGCCATCTATTGTCGAGTGGTTAAAGCTGGCTGACCATCTATTCATAAGTGGTTAATGATTGTGATTGGTTGGCCATTTGCGCTGTCAACTATTATCGAGTGGGGGAAAAAAGTTAGTATTTCTGTGGGGGTATTTTGAAAACATAATTTATTATTATGCGTTGCTAAGTTTTTAAGTAGTTTTTGCAAAATATTTGTAACAAAAAAAAAATGCATTATTACTACATGACTAATGCAATAGTAGTTGTTCTTCAATTGAAGAATTATTGTACTCTTGCGCGCATTGCACCTAAGTGTGTAATGATATGAAAAAGACTTTTCACACATGGATGATGAGCGTAACAATACACAAACACTCCCTTTTTCCTAGTTTTATCGCTGCTTGTTTTTTATCACAAACGCTTGTGATTGGTAGTCGTTGTATGCGTAAGCCTTGCTCCTTTTCACAGCTGCAACACTTGTGATCGGTTGACCTGTGCCATTTGTTACTGCTGCCACCTTTTTGGGGGGTAACTATTGTAAACATCTGTAACAAATATATTTTCTCGTGACAGATGTGTACAATATGTGCTCCCAAAAATTTTACTCAATAAAAACATATGAAGTGCTGTGTATTGTATGCGTCAGCCTTGCTCCTTCTCACATTTACAACGCTTGTAATCGGTTGACCTGTGCCATTTTGTTACTGCTGCCACCTTTTTGGGGGTAACTATCGAAGACATTTGTCACAAATATATTTTCTCGCGACAGATGCTTTCAATATGTACCCCCAAAAATTTTACTCAATAAGACATGAAAAAGTGTTGTGTAATGGTTGTTGCAGTAAATACAAAAACGCTTGTGATTGTATGCGTCATCCTTGCTCCTTTTAACATTTGCAACGCTTGTAATCGGTTGCGCGCCATTTTGTTGCTGCTGCCATCTATTTTCGAGTGGTTAAAGCTTTTTTGATTGGTTGGTCATTTGTTACAACTCCCATCTATTCACGAGTGGTTAATGCTTGTGATTGGTTGACTTGCGCCATTTGTTACCGCGGCCATCTATCTTTGAGTGTGTGGGGAAAAAGTTAGTACATACATTTTGTGGGTATTTTGAAAGCATAATTTTGTTATTTGAATTCGTTGTTGAGTTTTGAAGTAGTTCTTGCAAAATATTTGTAACAGAAATGCAATATTACCATCACATAACCAATGCAATAGTAGTAGTTCTTTAATTGAAGAATTATTGTACTTTAGCGCTCATTGCACCTAAGAGTGGAATGATATAAAAGAGACATTTCACACTTAGATAATGAGCGTAACAATACACAAATACTCCCTTTTCCGTAGTTTTTATTACTGCTTGTTTTTTATCACAAACGCTTGTGATCGGTTGACCTGCGCCAATTGTTACAGTTGCCACCTTTTTTGGGGGTTGCTATTAAAGATATCTGTCACAAATATATTTTCCCAGTGACAGGGGTTTCTAATATATATATCCCCAAAAAAATTTTACTCAATAAAAACATGAAAAGTGTTGTATAATGGTAGTTGCAGTAAATACAAAAAACGCTTGTGATTGGTTGTTGTATGCGTAAGCCTTGCTCTATCGAGTGGTTAAAGCTTTTGATTTGTTACCTCTGTCATTTATTCACTAGTGGTTAATGCTTGTAATTGGTTAATTTGCGCCATTTGTTACCGCTGCCATCATTAAGTGTGTAAGGGAAAAAGCTAGTACATACATTTTTGTGTGGTTTTTGACAACATAATTTATTATTTAAAAACGCTGTTAAGTTTTGGAGTAGTTTTTGCAAAAAATTTGTAACAAAAAATGCATTATTATTACCACACCACTAATGCAATAGTAGTTGTTTTTAATTGAAGAGTTATTGAACTTTTGCGCTCATTGCACCTAAATGTGATATAGTATAAAAAAGACATTTCACATATGGATGATGAGCGTAACAATACACAATCAGCTGATTTTTTATATTGAAAGAAAATTGGAGAACAAAAACTAATTGGGGTAAAAATATGACAGGCATTTGCGTTGTAGCAACCTTTTTGTATTGCGTGATTATTTTGTGGTAAATTTTAAAATGTATTTTTATCAAAAAATAAACTATTTTTATTGACTTTTACTTTTTATCACACAGAATACATTGATTAAAAGCATAGAATATATTTAATTGCTTTTTTACTTCTCAATAATATGTACAAATAAGTTATGAAAACTGAACAATAAAAACATAACTTAATAACTATAAAAATCAGATATTTCTATCAGGAAAAATAAGATGTAAGTGATGCGTAGCAACTTTACAGAATATTGCATAAGCATTTTAAAAATAGGTTAAAATGTATTTTTCATTGAAAATTGATTATTTTTAATGGTTTTTACCGCGCGAAACACTTCTTGTTTTGGACAATTCTTTCAACATTTTAATCTTATTAAAACGCTACCTACGCATTCAACAATGAACATATTATTTTATTGTAAAATCAATACATTATTACTGTATTTTTACTGAAGGGTAAGTTTACTTTTTGTGCTCACTAACAGAATGTGGCATGATATGAAAAGACATTCCACTTTCAGTTGATGAGCAAAAATAATACACAATCAGCTTATCCTGAAATTGAAAAAATTTGAGAGCACAATTGGTTACGTGAAAACACCACTTTGGTTGAAAAAATGAAATGAAAACAATATATAATTCAATAATCTGAGTATTTTCAAAAATAAATCGCTATATTAAATTTCACTCTGTAATTGTTTACTATTATTATTGTTTGAGACAGATGAATATATGTTTTATCTGGAAAATAATATGGGTGCATATGTTTTTATAACTATGGAAAATTAAAATGAACACATAAATGCTGCGCAGAAGCTTCTAGAGTATTGTATGTATAACTGTTTTGGTATGAATTTGAAATGTAATTCAATTGAAGAATTGATTATTCTTATCGGCTTCATTCTTCACCACGTAAAATGCTTAAAATTGAGCGTTAAATGTAATCAATTACTTTTTACTTTTCTTAATAATGGGCACAAATGATTCGTGCAAATTGGAGAATAAAAACGCTGCCTGATAAGTAAAAATATTTGGTTTTTATCAGGAAAAATAATATGTGGGTGCTGCGTAGCTACTTTCAGGAGATTGCATGAGCATTTTAAAATAGATTAAGATGTATTCTTATTAAAACTAACTATTTTTAACAGTTTCATGTTTTTCTGTGCGATACGCCTCAATCGAAAACACGGAATATAAGTTTATCTCGGAATTAAGAAAAATTTAAGAGCAAAATTGGGTAGGTTATAAAACACCACTTTGGTAGAAATATCAAATGAACAATATATAATTACAATAATTTTGAAATATTCTAATTGAAGCGCTATATTAAATTTCACTTTTGTAATTGTTCACTATTATTTGACTACAAAGAGTTTATCCAGGAATTGAGAGAAATTCTAGAGCAAAAAATTGGTAAGGTAAAAACACAACTTTTGGTTAAAATTACTAATGAACAATATATAATTACAATAATTTTGGATATTTCAAATGAAGCGCTATATTGAATTTCACTTTGTAGTTGTTCACTATTATTATTGTTTGAGACAAATGAATATATGTTTTTTATCAGAAAATAATATGTGTGTATATGTTTTTATAACTATGAAAAATTAAAATATTTTTATGAGGAAATTGAATGTTGCAAATTACTTCTTACTTTTTTTAATAATAGGTACGAATAATTTGTGTGAACGGGGTGAATAATCGCTGTTTTTTAATAAGTAAATAATTCTGGTATTTTTATTTAAAAAATAATATGTGGGTGTTGCGTAGCTTTTAGGAAATTGCATCAGCATTTTAAGATAGATTAAGATGTATTCTTATCAAAAACTGACTCTTTTAACGGGTTTTTGTCTTGCTGCGCAGAACGCCTTAATTTAAGCACGGAATGTATTCAATTACTTTTTCCCCTTCCCTTTTTAATAATAGGTATAAATTGGGGAGCTTATATAGTGATCTAATTAGTTTTTATTCGATTACCGTGAAAAGGTGACTTATTAATAAATACAACATCTTTAAAATTTTTAAATAATGTATAAATTTACTATTTTAAAAGACTTGGTGAGAAAAGTGAAACGCTTCAACCTGACGGGTAGGACAGTAGTAAGTGTGAGCGCTTCCCCGGCAGACTTAATTTAATTAATTAGATGCGAGGGTAATTAGATTTGAAAGGGTTGATTTATGGGCGGTTGGATGTTCGCTTAACAAGGGTGGTTGTAATTAATGGGGTGGGCAGGTGTTCGTTAGATAGGAATTCTTTGATTAAAGGGTTCTACAATTACTGAAATAATACACATGACTTGCTAGCACCCCTAAGAAATAAAAATGATACGCCTCTGGAAGATGAGATACAAGCTTGGGTCTAGCAGCTCTAACGGGACTTAAGGATGAATGGTTGCTATTTAAAATCTTACAAGCAGGTACCTCGTTCATATATTTCAAAACTTCGGGAATTGTTAACAATAGAAGCCAATTCGAGAGTTTCTAAGGGCATGTCTTGGTATATTTATGTTAAGCGAAGATCAACTGATGTCGTAATTATACAGTTTAATAAATTATTAAAAGGGCAAGGCATTCAGATTGGATGCAGCGATTTGTTTTGAGAAATCAGGGCTATTTCAGATTACCGTTAGAACACGACGACTATTTATTGAATTTATGTTCACGTTTACCGTGAGAAGGAGATGATGGTGAGCTATCTTGATTAGCAATCAAACCTTGGTCAAGGGCTGCTCTACCTGAGCTTGGGGATGAATGGTTTCTATTTAAAATCTTACAAGCAGGTGCTTCGTTCATATATTTTAAAACTTCGGGAATTGTTATTATACAGTTTAATAAATTATCAAAAGGGCAAGGCATTTAGATTGGATGCAGCGGTTTCTTCTGAGAAATCAGGGCTATTTCAGATTATCGTTAGAACACGACGACTATTTATTGAATTTATGTTTACGTTTACCGTGAGAAGATGATGGTGAGCTATCTTGATTAGCAATCAGCCCTTGCCCCGTGTTTAGATTGAAAATTTGATTTTTTGGGGCGGTTTATGGAATTCCATTATTAGGTAGTTTAAGGTGTTTCTGTGGGAACGGAATTTCAACTTTGAAATCGTTTTTTCATTCGAAGACACATGTTCCAACTTTTGAATTGAAACAAAGGCTCCAATACGATCTTTGTGAAAAATTTCGGACCTCAAATAGGGTGGGAATATTTTTTATCGGGTGGAGAGGGATAGTTTGCATCCCTTCCAGAGCCCTGTGACGTCACCGAATGCTACTTTAAAAATTGAATCGACCAATAGAAATCTTCAGTTATTATTTTCACCTGTTGAACACTAAGGTAAGTTTGCGAGTTTTACGAGTGTGAACATGTGTTGTGTTGTGGATACGAAATTTCTAAATGTTTGCGTGTTGCTGTTTTAGTAAAATGGCCGATAGATTTGAATGGGTTTTCGAGGAGGCTCGCGAGCTTCCGCAACAGCAGCAGCAGCAGCCGCAAAACATGGAGCCGTACCAAGTACAGGCGTCCGAAAACTGGGACGACTTTAATTATGAGTCGTCGGTACGGCTCCAGAGGCTGCTGGCGGAGAAGAAACTGGAATGGGAGCGCGTTAAAAAAGATGAACAAGGTAACATTAATCAATAATACATGTTTGTGGTTTTTATATTATTTTGTGTGACTTTAGACGCAGCCCAAAAACAAGAGGGGTCTGTGAAGAGGCGTCGAACGTAGTTTTAGTTTAAATTCTATTATTTTTGTAGTTAAGTTAATTTTAATTTTCATTTTATATTTGTTCAGCATATATTAGTTGTTTAGTTAATATTAGTTTTAAATGTAATTAGAATTCAAATAAAAAATATAAACAACTTGTTCACTTTAATTTAAAGGATGTCCTATCTCCATGATATTACGTTAGAGAGTTATTTATCCATCTCGAAACAGTTTGAAATAAGTAAATGAATATATATATATATATATATATATATATATATATATATATATATATATATATATATATATATATATATATATATATATATATATATATATATATATATATATATATATATATATATATATATATATATAAATGAATTTAGTTGAGAGCTCCGGGTAAAAACAGATCATCGCAGGCTGGAGGCCTTTCAGCAAGCGATCATGTGATGCGTGACGTCATTCTATGGGGCCGAATATAAAAGCGTTCGGTAGGGGTGGGTGAAGTACCAGTCTGTTTCGTATAGCCTGTTGCTCAAGACTCCAGAATGAATTTTGAAGATAGCTTCCCACGAGAGAAACGGTAAGTCTTTGGTTTGAATGCTAATATAATCAATTTATTATTGTTTAATAAATTTTTATAGGCCATCAATGCCTCTCTTGTCATCACCGGAGAATTCGACTTCGTCGCAAACGTCATCAACAACTACAAGATCGCTCCAGGACGAAGCTGTGCAGCGGGCTACATCGCCTGCTATATCAATTTATGACAGCGATTCCGAAAGCAGTCTGCTGCCATGTTATCAAAAACCTGCAGAAGAAGAAAGTTTCGATGAGTGTGGCCAACGCTGGTCCGAAGATATGGAAGTGCCCTCGGCGAACCACCAAGAAGCAGAGAGGATATTCAATGAGGACGAACTCCATGTGAACAATCATCTGGACATCTTATTGGGATCGGTAGAGAGCATACGGTTCAAACTTCCCAATAACCGGGACTATCGAGACAATTGGGATCGTTTGCTGGTGTGTAAAATTGTTCCCCTGGATATGACATGTAACCGTTATATAGCTATTGAACTAAATGCTGATAATTATTTGAAAGTGACCGTCCGCCTGTTTGGAAGTGCGCGCCAGAAACTATACTTAGATATACCGGACTTCACAGAGTTCTACGAGCTTATAAAAATACTTGTGCTAAAGAAGAAGTGTAGTGAATCAGAAATCAACTATAAATATAAAATCAATGGAATAGATCTGAATTTATTACCAGAAGAGCAGTTACAGTGTAGTTCGGGAAGCGTGTTTCTGGCACTGAATAATTTGAATATTGAAACTCTTATCTGCTTAGGTAAGAGCATATTCGTGGATTTGAGACATTACAATAAATTATATGATGATATTTACGAACAGTATAAAAACAATCTGAAATATACTGTAGTCAATAAGTTGAGATATAATTTACCAATGAATTTAAGTTTATTCAAATATTTCATTACCGGAAACATTTATTTAAGAGACGTTTTTGTAGACATGTATATTTATCACAATAATAGAATGAGAAAAGACTTAGAATATGTTCATACTCTTATGAGAGAAAAATATATGTAAAATGAAATGTTGTGCATTTCTTGATTTTGAACATTATGTGTATACTTTTATAACAGAAAAATATTTGTAAAATAAAATGTGAACTTGCTTTCATCCAAAAGCTTCCTTTATTCAAAATAAAATCAAACACAAAATAAATAATGTGAAATACGGTGTTGTTGTTGTATTCTTATTCATATGAGAACCTTCCTGAGCAAATATAAAACTCTGAAAATAAACGTGAAATATTATTTTTAACCTTTTCATTGATATGAAAATTTTCTGATGAAGTATTAAATCTCTAATTTGATATAGAAAAATATAATGTGAACTTTTTTCAATTAAGAACTTTCCTGATTCAATCTAAAATCAAACACAAGAATAAATAATATCAAATACGGTACTGATGTATTTTATTCATATGAAGCGAATATAAAATTGAATTCAGGAAATAAATGTAAAATATATTTATTGATATGAAAATTTCTAATTGAGTAAACAATTTCTAATTAGATATAAGAACTGAAAATTCTAATTCTTTAAAACTGTTTCATGAAGGAATACGTAGTAACTATCACTTTTTTAGTCACGAAGTGACACACCGATCCTCCAATAACTTTAGATTTTCATAGGTCTTTAGAAAATCAAATTCGGAACAAAGCTAGCTATTTTCTCAGACCGCCAGCGATTGTGGCTGGTAGAAAAACCTGTTTATAAAAGGGTGAGAGCGTCTCGAATTTGCTTCAGTGTGTAGCAACCTAGTTTACAGTCAGAGTTAAAATGAGCTATCAACAAAATTTTGATTCTTTCTTCGAGATTTGTGAGAATCTCATCGATTCAGCTCTTATGAATGACGAGTCAACAGAAAATACCAATCATGAAGACTTAATCTGTCATAATATCGGTGAAAACAACGAAACAGAGACAGATGCCACTAGATCATCTGAAACGTGTCCACAGCAGAATTTTGATTCTTTTTTCGAGCTATGTGAAAATATTATCGATTCAGCTCTTACCGAAGAAGATGTGAATTCAATTGTGAGTGAAAGTGAAGTGTCAGTGATTCCTAGTTCAGACATTCAGGACGGCTTAGGGGCTATTAAACGTTATGAAATCATAGAAAATAGAGAGTATCACGTGAAAAGATTCGCGATGCGTGGATTTCGAACGGTCTTCCACCTGACGGACCCGCCTCCTGGAGAAAATCCTATCAAATGGTTCTATGGAAGCATTGAACAAGTACGAATATTCTCATGGTTGTAATTATGCTGATATATTTAATGTTAAAATTTCTCAGGTATTGACCGATATGTTGAACGACATGAATCCTGCAGATTTTGTCGGGTTCACATTCTACACCCCTCACATGGAGCACATGCCAGCCTGGATGTCGTTCCGAAGACGCGACCAAATTCACGTCGACGTCATATGGGAGGCGATCGACAAAATTCTTCAAAGCAACGCTGAGTTGTTTTCCGACGGAGCATTCACAATGGAGATGACACACATAGCCATGCCAGTAGGAAACGGAAGACATCTAAACGGTCACGGGCTTAGCTACGCGGAATTATGTCGCAGGAAACACGGTATCATAGAAATTAACAACGTCGATAATCTTTGCCTACCTAGAGCTTTAGTTGTCGCTGAAGCATTCGTTACGAAAGATGAAATTCTTGAGAATATCAGAAAAGACGGCCACATTGATCAACAGACACGCGTAAACAAGTTATCATGCGATACCGGTATTAAAATAGATGCGGGCGGAGCCGGTATACCTGAATTGAAGGAATTTCAAAATTTTTATAAGCAGTACAACATATGTGTATACGCGTATAATAAGCGCGGTGACCTAATTTTCGAAGGAGCACCCGATGGAAACTTACCACGACTGAACCTTTTACATTATCAGAATCATTATTCGGTCATAAAGAGTTTAACAGCTGCCTTTACATGCAAGTATTTTTGCAAACCTTGTCATACAGGGTACAACAGGCTATTAGCACACACTCGTCAAAATATCTGCATTTTTTGTAAAGAATCTCCAGCGTGTGTTTGTACACTGCAATTGAAAAAATGCCCGGACTGTAACAGAAATTTTCGAGGACAGATTTGTTATGATAATCACAAAAGAAAGAATGTTTGTGGTCTGCTGAAAACCTGTAAACAGTGTTTAAAAACTTATAACTGTCAAAAAAATAAGAATCATATTTGTGGTGAAATTTTTTGCAAAATCTGTGATTGTTATAGGAAACCTAACCATAAATGCTTCATGAAACCGGATAAAAATAAATTGAAAGACAATACTTTATTTATTTATAACGATCTAGAGACACGACAAAAAAATTTTCTTGACAAACATAGATTACATGAAGTTGACTTATGCGTAATTCAACAATCGTGCAATGCATGCTGTAATATAGATGATTTGAGATCTTTCTGCTCCTCGTGCGGTGTTCGACAGCAGGTATTCAAAAAAAACCCAATTGAAAATTTTCTCTTGTATGCTTTAGCTCCGCGAATATCATTTTCTTCTGTAACATGTATTGCACATAATGCTAAGTCATTTGACGCTCAGTTCGTATTGAAATATCTTGTAGAGAAAATGAACCTAAAACCAAATATAATTTTGAACGGTAACAAAATTTTATTAATCGAGATCAATAGCAAAATAAGATTCATAGATTCCTTGAATTACATGGGTATGCCTTTAGCGTCTTCACCTGAAGCCATGGGTCTGGCAGGTACTGTAAAAAAAGGGTATTTTCCGCATCTGTTTAATACTTCAGAGAATGCTGAATATTTTGGACCTCTGCCATCCATTGAATATTATGGCGCGGACAGTATGAAAACTTTAGAAAGACAAAAATTTCTGGCTTGGTATAAGCAGCAAATTGAAAAGGGTGTAATGTTTGATTTACAAAGAGAGATTAGAGAATACTGTATATCGGATGTAGATATTTTACGTCGGTCTTGTACCAAATTTCGACAAACTTTTATAAATGATTGTCGTGTTTGCCCATTTTCAGAAGCCGTTACTATTGCATCAGCATGCAACAAAGCGTTCCGGCGTTTATTTTTGGAAGAAAACACAATCGGGCTCATACCTATTAAAGGATATAGACTGAAAGAAAACCAGTCCAAGATAGCGTTACAATGGCTGCTATTACAAGAGGATCAACGAAGCATTCGTATTGAACATGCAGCGCGTGGCGGTGAAATCGTTCTCGCGAACAATTTGAAAGTTGACGGATTTTACGCGCCCGATAAGTTAGTATTCGAATTTTGGGGTTGCTTCTGGCACGGGTGCCCATCATGCTATGAAACCTCTAGGAATAAACAAATTTACACTTCGACAAAAGAAACTATGGAATTTAGGTACCAGCGTACTCTTGATAAATCAGAGAAAATAAAAAAATTAGGCTACAATTTGATAAGTATATGGGAATGCAGATTCAGAAATTATCTGCAGCAGCATAAAGAATTGGAAACAGTGTTGCAGAATCATCAGCTTCTAAATAACACACCTTTGAAACCCCGAGACGCTCTTTATGGCGGAAGAACCGGAAATACTGTTCTATATAAAAAAGCAAATGATCCTGAGAAAATAAAATATGTCGACGTATGCTCTCTCTACCCTTACATCTGTAAATATGGAAAATACCCAATTGGACATCCTGAAATTTTTGTCGGCGCAGAATGCGCTACAATTTGTCCAAATAATAATATAGATCGTGTGGAAGGTTTGATAAAGTGTACTGTACTCCCGCCTGGCGACCTTTATCACCCGTTATTACCACGAAAAGCTCATGGTAAACTCATGTTCGTCCTATGTAGAAAATGTTGCGATACGTTAGAAACACAAGACTGTACACACTCTGATAGTGAGAGGCAATTTGTTGGCACATGGGTGTCGGTTGAAGTGCAGGCGGCTGTACGTCATGGTTATAAAATACTGGAAGTTCATGAAGTATGGCAATACAAGACTACGGAATACAACGAAGCGTCAAAAACGGGCGGTATATTTGCGGAATATATAGACACTTTCTTGAAGATGAAACAGGAGTCATCTGGCTATCCAGAAGAATGTACCTCTGATGAGTCAAAAGATGCGTATATCAGGATGTTTCTAGAGAAAGAAGGGATCCAGTTGGATGCAGATTCAATTACAAAGAATTCGGGTAGGCGCGCTGTCGCAAAAATTTGTCTGAACTCTTTATGGGGTGAGTTAGTTATGCAACATATTTTTTATCGTGCTTGGAACTAACAAATGATTTTATGCTTACAGATAAATTTGCCCAGGCTGAAAATAGACCGCGCACTACAACAGTTGCAGCCCCTGCTGAGCTTTATGAACTACTGGCTAATCCGGCCATTATTGTAAATAAAATAATCCCCGCTGGACAACAGTTGATGTACGTTAATTGGCAGTATCGTGACGAGTCAGTGGAGCCTCTCCCCACAGTGAATGTCGTTATTGCCGCTTATACAACAGCGCTCGCCCGACTTGAACTTTACCGCCACCTGGACGCTTTGGGCGATAGAGTTTCATATTATGACACTGATTCAATCATATACTCGCATCTACCTGGACAATACAAGCCACAAACAGGTGATTTCATGGGTGATCTCACGAATGAATTAGCTTCTTTGGGTTCGGGAGCCTACATTACCGAATTCGTATGCGGGGGTCCAAAAAATTATGCTTCTAAAACGTATTCACCAGTGCAGGATACTTATCAAGAGATTTGTAAGGTCAATTTCACGTTGAACTATAGAAATTCGAAAAAAATAAATTTTAGCTGTATGAAGGAATTAATCTTAGGTAACCTTGATACGGATGTTGTGTTGAGTAGTTATAATATAAGAAGTACTCTAGACCATAGTGTTGTAACGAAAAAAGAGAATAAATTATTTAGAATTAATGCTATGAAGCGTAGATTAGTTGATTAATCGAAATCATATCCGTACGGTCTGAAAAGATCAAGGTTAGAATAAGCTACGATGATATTTGATAATAAAGATATTCAATTCTTAATTATGATTTTATTATTGTTTACTAGTGCCTCTAGTCTCACCTCCTACATATTAAACATATTTCGTGAAATAGTAATCAAACATAAATTTTATCAGTACATCATTTTCATAGGGATCAGACTTACTGAATAATCCAATAAAGTCATCATGATTATAATTATTTATTCTAAATATTAGATACAACAAACAATAGTTTCCACGAACGTCTGTAGCGTAATCTTGCAAAATAGTACTGTTGTATGTCCATGTTCGGGTATTTCGATTCAAAAAATTCTCATGACTTTTAACGAGTGGCCGTCTTCCGTATGAGTCGAAATAAATTCCGTGGCCTTTGCGATCAATAAATATCCCAATCCAGTGAGCCCCGGGTTTGGTGTCGGGATCGGTATTTGCAATTATCGTGCATGGATAGTTTACTCGTTGCGGCAGTCTATTTGAAGCATAAACTCCATAGTAGGCCAAATTTCGAAAATATTCGTGAAATACGGCTTCTATTTGAGCGGCGTTCATCATGGTTATTTTGAGCTAGCCACTGTTTGAGAAGATTCACATTCCTCACAGCACACACTTTCCCTTCGTGCGATTGTGGTATCATGCAGCTGGGGACGTTGTAATCTTTAGATAACACTTTTAAAGAAGGACACCCCAACTCTGATAGGTCAATTAGATCGTCTCGACTCAAGACTCTCTCGATGAAGCTCTTTTTATCACCTCCTTTAATATAAATTCTATCAGCGGTCTCAAAAATGTTCTTCAATATGCCGAATATTTGATCATATTCTGTATAACCATCCACGCATGCGAAGCCATGAAGATCATTTCTCAACCAATGAGTCTGCTTTTGGAATTTCTCACTCAATTCTCTCAGATGGACTGGTGCTTTGAATACATAATGCTGCGAATATAACCTATCTAAAGAAATAACAGCAAGTTCCTTGATGATTTATTCCGCTGCATTTCCATAAAAACCCTGGACATCAATTATATAACTTGTCATAGCAAATGCTCGCAAAGTACTGATGAATTTAGAAGTTACTTCTTTCTTATAATATATTTATGTCGTGTCTTCAGGGTCAGGTATTTATTCAAGATTTAAATTAAAAATAATCAATTCACAAGATAGTTTATTTATTTCATCAATACATAAAGCTAGATATATACTTAACTACCATAGTCTACAATTACATTTCTATTCTTATCTATTCCAATGATATTATCAAATTCAGCGTAAATAACACAATTTAATGTTTGCACGAGAGCTGTTTCAAATCCTACTTCAATTCTTAATGGACCGTGGCGTGTTAAATTCCAGGAGAGCATTGAATTTGCCGCTAAATCGGGTGTCAAGTCGAACGCTGATAGACAGTAGCCTCCTGAATAATCGTCCCTGCTTATTTCGTTACCTGTGTTACCGAAATTTATACCTGTCCCTAAGAACAGCGTATTGAACATCTGTGTATAGGTCTTCTTGTCAGTGAAGGATGGCTGCAGGGGTTTTGTGGGTATTTGTTGTCCATTCACAAATAAAGACAAATAATTTATTTTGAAATGGTCAAAATTGAAGGGATTCTTTGTATAATCTCCATTAAAGGCTTGATTTGATACAAATCCTATGATACAGCGTTTTGGAAGCTGACCCAAAAATATATTATCCAATGATTTTCCTTGTACCCCTGAAGGAATGGTGATCGCTTTTACTTCTGAGCGTGTTATTGGATATTTAGCAGTACTTATTTCCAAGGCCTTACTATGGGCAAGCAGAATGCTAGGATTCAATTTTACCCGACGCACATATAGGGTGGCCTCAGTTATTTGAACTTTATAAGTGTTTGCGGTTGAGAGAAGATTGAAACTATCACGAGAACGTACCATACGAAGACGAATTTCCACCCCATTTAGAAGGAATTTCTCTTGATTGAATAAATCCACATGTAAATGCCCTATCATATCAATATTTTGACTCCGGGCAGTATATTTCTGGCGTTTGTTGTATCCTGAATTCCCTCCCACATCTGTATTGTTCATTTTTCCAGCGTCATCAGAATACCACAACGACGAGGTGAGATGCGATTTTTTCGCATCACTTCCGTAATTCAGTAATGTTTCCAGATAAGCTCGATAAGCATAAGTATTATTGGGTGGCGATACTAGTTTTTGATTCAAGCATACATCCACTTGACTGAATAGTGAGTGCAGCCAGTTATTTATGGGGGCTACATTATCCGTATCGGTTAGCTGTGTGCCGTCAGATTTTATAATTTTTGCATTTATATATAACATAGTTTGAGATAAGTCTATGTACTCTTCACCATTTCCTGGAACCACAAATTCAATGGGACCATCTTCAGTGATTGATGATAGAGGCTTGTAATTGATCCATTGTCCGTTCTCAATACTTGTTTGGGTTGGAGGTAAAGCGAATAAGTCTAATTCTGTTTTAACGCATTCACACGACTGAGAGTGAAGGAACGCCATTTCAACCAAAAATATCTGACTGTTTCAAGCGTCTAGTCCTCTGCCTCTTGTTCACTCTACCAGGTGACGCTTTCAAATGAGTAGTTTTAGATACAAAACGTTTCTTTTCATAACCGCCGCCATTTATCAATTGATCCACTTTTGATTCGGCTTTTCGCTTCAGATTTTCTCCAGCCTCCACTACACGCCGTTGAAATGATTCCCTTACAGGTTGATTTTCACTCAAATCACCGAGAAATTGCATTCCTGTGTTAAGTGCTTATTTACCAACTGCTCCAACACCCCGTCTAATCAACGGCATAATATTTCGAAACAGGCCGCTGAAAAAACTCCCGATCCCGTGGCCCCTCTGAAATTGACTCCCCCTATATACAACACCGATACCACTGCCTGCTTGCAGGTTATAATATTGCTGGTAGGGACAAGCCTTCATCATGCGAGCCGTTTAAAGTGAAGTTTAACACATAAAACGCCGAATAAGAATGGAGCCGTAAATCCACTGCTGTCCCTTATATCAATTTCTATATTTGTAAACTCTCTTCTCAAAACTGGGATAAAATGTGGTTGGTGGAATGAAATCATCTGACTGGATCCAAAAACATATTTCTCGGTGTTTATCGGGACTATTCTTAATAATTGTGTAAAGACATCTCCAATCACTTGTGGTTCGATAATATCACAATAGATATATAGTTGAGTAGGTATGCCCAGCAGCAGATTCGGAAGGTTAATCGCTACTCTGTCACTGTATAAATCATTAAAAGGGTTGAATCCTAGCTGGAGCGCCAATTTCGGAGACAGTTTCAAAGATGAGACGCTGGTATCTTTAATTTTCACTTCTACGCGCTTTTTTTCCTTATTGAACGTAAAAGCTGTATATTTATTGATTATAGAGTCATTATTCATCTCATGTAAAATTTGATCAACAGTTTCATAATTTTTAGTTGGAATCTTTCCTCGTTGATGTTGTATGGTAGTATGTCTGTTTTTTTTTCTGGTTTGCACTCTATTTGTTACGATATTCACTTCATTCTCTTGATCGTTAACATTGTAGAAAGTACATGGAAAAATTATTTCAGTTAGCGCAACTTGCCACGTACCCTCCAATTTAACATTTTGAGGGAGTTGAGTAGAAAAATTAGACGTCTTATTATTAACAAAGTACTCCATGGAGCTATTACTTGGTAATGTAATAAAAAATTCTCTTTCATTTATCATTATTCTATTGATTTCACTTCGTTTGCTTTGATCCAGGAGTTAAATTTGTCGTTATAACCTACCCAGCGGACCAGCAACTCCCGTCTGCTTCCTCTTCCTCTTTCAGCTAGAATTTTATCAATTTTATATGTCTTATCGGGGGTAGCATTCACTTTTTGCAGTTCGTGCTCGTAGAATGTTCCTTCAATCATCTCGCCATTCAAATCTTTCAATCTATAAACAACAATCTTTCGTTTTGCAATAGCATGAATTCTAAACATTTCCTCGCTCCAGCTAGCTTCATATCCCTTAGCAGATATATGTTTGTACTTTGAAATCCGTACCAAATCGTTTATTGCATATTTTGGCTGTCTGTATCTTGAGTTTGCCGCAGTTTCGTACTGATTCCTCCATACCTGCAGCACATTTTTGTCATTCACATCACGAGGCGCTAATTTTATCACACGATGTCTTGCTTTGTTATAGCTAGCAACGAGATCTTGAAGTACATCAATATATCTGTATGTGTTTTTATAAGTGAAATATTTATACATTTTATTTTTCAGAGTTCTATTGAGTCTTTCAACGAGGCTGGCTTTTATGTCAGGACTTTGTGTCACATAATGTTTGACCTCATTTTGTTTCAAGAATGCGGTAACAGGTCGGTTAAGAAATTCCCCGCCTTTGTCCGTTTGTAAATGAATTGGGGTGCTATCCTTGAATACAATTCTAAGCGCTGCGATGACCGACAAAGGTTTTTTGTCTCGGAGAGGCACCGCCCAAGCGTACCTGCTAAACACGTCGATAACTGTCAAAATATATTTGTAGCTATCATTATAACGACAAAGGGATCTCATATCATTCAGATCGGCTTGGAAAAGGTCATTTATATTAGAAACTCTGTACTTGTTTCTAGGGAAACGTTTTCTTGCTGGCTTATGTAGTGTGTATGTATCTTGCGAGCTCAGCCAGTTACGTACTTCCTTCTTATTATACAGACCTTGCACAGCTTTGCTTACTTTATCAACACCCGAAAAACCCGCTGGGTGTGAAGCATCAAAGTAGATCTTAGTTAATTTTTCTTCCATCTCTTTCTCTCCCTCTCTCTCTGTCTTTATAATGTAAATCGTTTCCAATGAATTTTTTTGACTTTTGGAAGCCCCTCTTCCTCGTTATCCGAATCGTTCTCCGTACTGAAATCTAGTTGTCTCTTATTTTTAGGAGTTTTTCTGATGAACGGCTGTGAGATTTCGCTCAATTGTCTTTTTTTTCTGGTGGAGTGTCTGCGTAAGGTTGAGAAAGGAAAAATTTCCGCCGTCGCGGATTATTTATCAATTCTAAAGGTATATTGACTGTTTTTAACGCTTTGATAAAATGCTCCCACCCCGTTGGATTACTGTATTTTCTATGTCTGACAGCATCGGCAATAAGATCTGATATATTCGCATTTGGTATTTGCTTATCATTTATAGATACTAAGCCTTTAGCATCCCATGTGATTGTTTTATCACTCTTAAGCAAATCCACTAGTATACGAGCTTTATCTTGATGTGTTTTAGGCAGAACTCTCACGATATTGTCAACCTCGTCCACCATCGTGGGGCTGCTCTCGGACGGTTCTCTATTTTCTTGTGATTCTATAGGGAGTTGAATAGGCTCTCTGTTCCTTTTTTGAAAATAAAGATATCTTTGTAGGGTTTCCTGATACAAGGCCCATTTCTCAGATTCAGTTAATTTTGAACTTATGATTTTTTTCATATCTTCATCGAGCTGTGTAGTTACATTATCTTCATGAGAATTGCTTTGTCGCAGTCGACTCAGATTTTCTGGTGATATTAACACCATCTTTTTAGTATGCTCCATTCTTAGCTTCTAAATAGAGAGCCTAGTACTCCACTTAATAAAGGGGCCAGCAGTAAAGGTAAGAAAGCACCACCAGATTGAACTAAAACGCGCTTCTTTTTCTGCCAAGTGTCGCCGCGCTTAATAAGATTTCTTAATACCTTTCTATGTCGCCCAAGAGCTGTACGCTGCTTGCTACTGAGAGGCACGTTACCGTGTAAAATATTATATACGCACTCGCAGATACATTTGACTGATTCGGGATCTGCATTCTTCAAAATAGCTAACCTATATTTTGGTTTCAGTTTATGTAAGGCCCTTAATAATTCTGCATTGTTGCCGATAGTTGAACTCATTTTTACGATATGACTTCGGGAATGCTTTTACTACAGTATTTATACTTTTTCTTAGGTAAATAAACAAAAGTCAACCCGTCGCGACATGTGCGAAAGCGCAGCCAATCAGGTGTATTCTGTTTTAAATCAAAAATTATGTAGCCATGGGGTTCGAATGTAGCGTCTTCATATGCTTCTTGAATAAATTTTGTATTTTCCGGGCAGATTTGCCTCGAGAGATGCGAGATCTGAGCTCTGTCGCGAGGATTTTTGAAATAGATTATGTAATTTGCATTCAAGGATATGTCTCTCTGTCCGCGCCCTTGATGGAACAAATTTTGAGTTAGGAAAAATACGGATAAATTCTTATGGTTAGACCATTTAGTAAAAATATCTACAACGCGCTCATCAGCCTCTCTCATAAGATCGTCGATAATTATCAACTGAGGATCTTTTCCATCTAAATTTTCCACATCAGGTAGTCCTTCAACAAAACTAACTCCCTGAATTTTGTTATAAAGATCTTGTTAGGTGCCATAATGCCAAGAAATCTTCCGGAATGGCGTATCGCACATGTTATTAATATTTGAAATGAAATTATTGACGTAATATGACTTTCCACAACCTGAAGGGCCTGCAATTAATGCAGAAAACGGATGTTTGAATTTTGTACACATCTTTACTTCTCAACACCACGCCGTGAACTAAATACAACGCTTTACAAAGCAACTGACGTCGGGGGAAAGATTTTCGAATAAACTAGAATAGGTATATTTCCAGTAATTTATTTATAGATTAGTATGATAGATACAATATGTACAGGAATAACTATTTGTTTTTAACAAACTCTAATAAGGGTGTTTGGTTTCCAGCGCCGATGTCTTGTAGTCCTGTGCATTTGATACTCCATTGCTGAACAGTCTGTTGTAAGTTCTGAATCTGGTCCTCTGTTAACGGATCGAATCGACTTGGCAGGTACAGAATGAATTTTTCACACTCCACAATAATTTTTATACCAAACTTTGTTTTCACACTTTTAATGTCGCGTAATTCATACATTTTATTCAGCTCCAACTCCTGGGCTCTAATTTTCGGCTTGATGTTCTTCAACTGACCGATGGCGCAAAGCATGTCGAAATCCATTTTTCTAAACATAAAATAATAATATTGAGATTCAAAATTATCTAAGACGAATATTTTCTTACCTCAGAATACGATGATGGCACAGACGTTGTTACGTGTTTTGCTGCAGCTACTCTGGATGTGAAAAAACACGCTTCGTTCGGAACATATTTATATCCCCCACCAACAGATACAAAATACTTGCACCTGCTTCACCCGTTTCGAATATCCACCAACGATTCATTTTGTTTGAGATCTCGATTAATTATATAATCGCGCCAGACGCTCTATCTCCAAAAAAATCAAATCCATTCAGTGACGCGCATTCCAATAGACCCGCTTACATATAAAAACCCTTTCATCTGCTAGCCTTACACATGCCGCAATCATCAAAGTATACCTATAATCAAAACACCCCTTTTTTCGGTTGAACACCTGCCTACCATTAATCACATCCCCTTTGCACAAATGCCGCCCCCATCAATCAACCCTTTCAAATCTAATTACCCTCGCATCTAATTAATTAAGTCTGCCGGGGAAGCGCTCACACTTACTACTTAGGACGATAGAGTTTAAATTGAATTCTATTCCTGAGGGAGAAAACTCTGTTAACTGGGTTAGAAAAGGTGTTGAGGATGTAATTTTGTACGCTACAGCTGATTTGGAGCCAACAGACAAAGTTGGTTTCACGTTTTGTAGTAAGAATTTTGAACGAGGCCAAGGTTGGAAGAACTTTGAGGACGCGTCAAATGTGACCGTTGATGATGTTTGGAATGTTTTGGCTGGAATATTTCAATCGAACTCGTCGGGGCTAGACACCTATACGTTTTGCCTTGGTAAAAAAAAATATTTTTTTGTTATGAATAAGGGTTTTTTAATATTATTATGTTTTTAGGTGTAACAATAGTGCGAATGCCCAAGGGTAAGGGAAAAAATAGAAAAATATATATGTATCCGACTTTTGGCGAAGCATGTAATAAAAGTAGGAGTGTTATTGTAATTAATAACAATGATAATCTTTGCCTTCCACGCGCTTTGGTTGTTGCTATGGCTAGATTAGAAAGAGACCCTGATTATAAAAGAATTCAAAAAGACACAGAAAAATTACAATTAGTTAGAGCAACCCAACTGTTACAAGCCGCTGGTGTTGTTATACCTGAGGATGGAGCGGGGATCGAAGAGCTAAAAAAACTCCAGAGCTACCTTGATGGTAGATACAGAATATGTGTGTACGGGTATGGGAATAAAGGCCGTGATGTTGTATTTGAAGGTTTAGAGGGAAATAATACTCTAAATTTATTATTACATCAAAATCATTATAACGTTATAGCATCACTGACTGGAGTTTTCTGTTGCTCTTATTACTGCGAGAAATGTCACCAACCCTACAATAATAAAGATAGACATAGGTGTAAAAACACCTGTCCAGGGTGTCAACGAATTCCAGCATGCCCCCTGGGAGTTAAAATGCAATGCCGTAATTGCAATCGCTGGTTTAATAGTGCAAAATGTTTGGAAAATCATGAAAAATCTACTACTCCAGGAAGCAGTTCGTTATGTAGTTTGGTAAAACAGTGTAAGTTTTGCAAAAAACTTATAAAAGCAGATAGAATGCATTATTGTGACGAGTTTCTTTGTAAAATTTGTCACAAACATGTTCCCTCAAATCATTTATGCTACATGCAGCCTGATTATGGCACCGCAAAAGTCAAAAATTTTCTATTTGTTTTTTACGATTTAGAAACACGTCAGGAGAAGGTCATTAACGAGTTAGAAGTTGAGCATGAGCCAAATTTGTGTGTTTTTAAACAATTTTGTCATGTTTGCATAAATAAAAACGAAGAAATTTGTGGAAAATGTGGAGTACGGCTGCAAATACTGAAAAACAAAGTGATTGAAGGTTTCATAATTTATTTGTTTGAGGCTTACAGAAAATTTGAAAACGTTGTTGTTCTAGCTCATAACGGGCAAGCATTTGATCATCAGTTTTTATTGAATCATATACTAACAAAATTAGATGTTAAACCAAAACTTATTATGAGGGGAACGAAAATTCTTTTAATGCAAATTGGGAGAATTAGATTCCTTGACTCCCTCAATTATTTTCCTATGCCGCTTTCAAAACTACCAAATGCATTTGGACTTGGTAATAATTTCAAGAAAGGATATTTTCCACATTTGTTTAACACACTGGCAAACAAAAATTACACAGGCCCGTTACCAGATATTTCATATTATAACCCTAACGCGATGAAATCGTCTGATAGAATCAAATTTTCAGAATGGTATGAGGCACATAAAAATGAAGAATTTAATATGCAGCGCGATCTTGTCCAATATTGTGTTTCGGATGTAGATATTTTAGCTCAAGCATGCCTCAAATTCAGGGAACAAATGCTTAGCACAGGGAATGTATGTCCATTTACGGAGGCGTGCACTATCGCATCTGCATGTAATAAAGTGTTCAGGCGAAATTTTTTGAAACCTGGAACAATTGGTATAATACCTAATGGTGGGTACCGCTTTAGCGATAATCAGTCTAGAATAGGGCTGCAATGGCTTTTATGAGAGGAGCACAAGCGTAATATAAAAATTTTACACGCTGGAAATCAGAAAGAAGTTAAGGTAGCATTGTACAAGGTTGATGGGTATTGTGAAGAAACCAGACAAGTGTTTGAATTCCACGGGTGTTATTATCATGGCCACCACTGCATAAAACACAATAGAGATAAACCCCTACATGACGATCCTAAATCAACTCTCAATCAGCGTTATAATTCAACAGTAAATAAAATAAACCAAATAAAATTGCGGGGGTATGAGATAATTCAAATGTGGGAGTGCGACTTTCGCACTGCGCTTAATTCAAACAAAAATATAAAGGACTATGTCAACTCCCACCCGCTTTTAATAATACCCCCTCTAAACCCGCGTGATGCGTTTTATGGAGGTCGTACAGGAAACACAAAAACATACTATGAATGTAAAGAGGGAGAGCAAATAAAATACATCGATATATGCTCGCTTTACCCCTATATTTGTAAATATGGAAAATACCCTAGGGGCCATCCAAAAGTTTATGTCGGCGAAGATTGCCCGAAAGATATATCAAACATTGATGGGTTAATAAAATGCACAGTACTACCCCCGCAAAACTTATACCACCCCGTTCTCCCTATAAAATTAAACAATAAATTATTGTTTTCACTTTGTTACGCATGCTCTTCGTTAATGACAAACGAAGAATGTGCTCACAGCGCAAAAGAAAGGGCGATAACAGGAACATGGGTTATAGATGAGGTACGGAAAGCGGTCGAAATGGGGTATACTATAACCTGTATATTTGAAATATGGTCTTATGATATAGAACAGTACAATGTTGATAAAAAAACAGGAGGTTTATTCACTGATATGATGAACAAATTTTTAAGAATAAAAGTGCAGGCAACTGGCTGGCCCCTAACTTGTGTGTCAGAAAAAGAAAAGTTGAAATATATTGAAGAATTTTTGAACGAGGAAGGTATAATTTTGGAGAGTGGAGAGATTTTGAAAAACGCTGAGTTGAGGCAGCTTGCAAAATTAATTTTGAACTCGTTCTGGGGAAAGTTGGGGCAGAGAGAAAATCAACCACAAACTAAAATAATAAATCAACCAGATGAATTTTTCAATATAATGCACGACCGAAGTATAGTAGTAAACAACGTACTTATTGTGAACGATAGTACACTTATAATAACATACGAGAATACGGAAGAAACGCTCACTCCTTTATCAACCGTCAATGTATGTTTGGCTGCATACACAGCAGCTCAGGCCCGGCTTAAACTTTATAGTTATTTGGAGAAGCTGAAAGAGCGTGTTTTGTATTATGATACAGACTCTGTTATATATATTTCGAAAAAGGGTGAATATGAGCCCCCACTCGGTAATTATGTTGGAGATATGACGAATGAGCTTAGCGAATTTGGGGAGGAAAGCAACATCGTACAGTTTGCTTCAGGTGGACCTAAACTATATGCATACGTTGTTTACCAGCCCGCAAGAAATAAATATATAGAAGTTTGTAAAGTAAAAGGAATTTCCATAACACACGAGGTTAGCAATAAAGTTAATTTCAAAACACTACAAAAAATGGTATAAGAAGAAAATATAAAACCTGAAAAAATTATATATAAAAACATACGACGAACCAAAATGCACGAAGTTGTTACACGCGTGGAAACAAAAGAATTCAAAACAACATCTTGTAAAAGAAAATTCAGCGAGCACAATTCTGTTCCTTACGGATACAAAAAATCTAGTTTGCATAAAATATAAAATGAATTTTATGACGAAAATGTTTTTGTTATGTGTTTTAGAAGTGAAATAAATAATTCTACTAGTAATTCAAGCACGCTTATTATTTTGAAAAATATTTTATAGATATTTTCAGAAATAAGAATTGTAATTATAGGGTGTGAGTTGGATTTTTGAATTTTTATATTCTTCAGTTTATTTTTTATTAGTAGCAAGTAATTTAAGTACGCTTATTATTTTAAAATATTTATACATATTTTAGAAAATAAGAATTGTAGTTTTTATTCAAAAATGAAAACCAAAACGTTATAATAAAAATATAAAAAACAATATTGCTTTTTAACAGTAACCATCATATGAATATAGTTAATTTTTGGAAATAGTTTTTATTAGTAGCAAGTAATTTAAGTACGCTTATTATTTTTTAAAAATATTTATACATATTTTAGAAATAAGAATTGTAATTATAGAATATGAGTTAAGTTTCTGAATTTTTTATATCCTTGAGTTTTTATTTTTATGAAAATTTTATTTACAATAAAATATTAAACAATATTGCTTTTTTTTTTAACAGTCACCATTATATGAATATAGTTAGTTTTTAGCAATAGTTATTATCAGTAGCAATTATGTAAAAATTTGGCTTTTTGTCAATTTTAATAATTTTTTCAATTGATACTGTCTGAATAGTGGAAGGAATGCATTTTGTTTTTATTACTAGGATACCCCCTTCGCTAGCTATATTTTTGAATAGCTACTCAGCAAGAACCAACGAGAAGGTGGGGGCTTATTCTCGCCAGGATAGGGTGGGAGTAGAGGATATTGAGAGGAGAATGTTAGTAAAAAATTATCAAAGAATATAGCACCAATTGTATTAGGTAAAGTTGAAATAAAATTCGATAAACGTATTGTTCATTGTGTGTAAACAATTATTCTGCTTCTTGTATAACCTGTTTTTTTTGCATGCATATGCTTGTTAATTAAAAACAGTATGAGAGTAGGAGTTTTTTTCAAAGACCCCAATTGTTAATATATCAATTCCCTGAGAATTCTTATGATAAAATTGAACGATTCTATATTAGATCCTAAAACTTTTTTCAGAAGAGTGTTTATTGTGAAGTTTTCCAGATGCATACATACTCTACCATCTATGAATGAAACATAGTTTAATTTTGTAACCAGCTCATATAATACTTCCAAACTAGGGTAACTAGTAGTGAATGGGTACAAGTATAATGTGTAAGAAATTTGTCATGATCACTCTACCCATTGATAAGTTATAGACGATTGAACTTTGAATTATTCAATACACATTAAAAATTGTCTCCATTCTCTCAATGAATAGAAAACATAGTTTATTTTGTAACCACCCCATAGAATACTTCCAAACTGGAGCTACTTATAGTAAATAGATACAAGTATAATGCGTGGAAAATTTTGGAAGGTGTAAGCAATGACTCTGCTTCCTTTTATGCGATGGTGGCCGCTTATACGTTCATGAAATCCGTCGTTCAGAAACTTCTGAAGAATTAATAAGGAATTTTCCCCTACGAATATATAAAATTAAGACTGGAGAAATTGAAATACTCGATATAGTTACAACTCCACTTGAATCGATTAATCCAACAAAATACCTGAGAGTAGTTGACCAAGACAAGCTATCAACTGCAACGCGATAGTTGTGTTTTCTAGAGTTCAAACTAAATTCCATACCCGAGGGGAAAACTCCCTCAACTGGGTATGTTTTATTAATTTGAAAACAGTATATGTAGTGAGAGTTTTTTCAAAAAACTGACTACCAGCTTTAATTCACACCTGAACATAAACTAATCCCCTTTGGAAGGTGTAAGCAATGATTCTGCTTCTTGTATAACCTTATAGAAGCGCGTGCAAATATACTATGATCATTTTAAATTTGAAAACATTTTTAAAATGAGTGTTTGTGATGATAGGAAAAGTAAGCAAGTAAAATCTTCCCTTTTAAGCGATGGTGACCGCTTATACGTTCATGAAGCCTGTCGTCCAGAAACTTCTGAAGAATTGATAAGGAATTTTCCCCTACGAATATATAAAAAGTAAGACTGGAGAAATTAAAATACTCGATATAGTTACAACTCCACTTGAATCGATTAATCCAACAAAAAATACCTGAGAGTAGTTGACCAAGACAAGCTATCAACTGCAACGCGATAGTTCATGAAATCCGTCGTTCAGAAACTTCTGAAGAATTAATAAGGAATTTTCCCCTACGAATATATAAAAGTTAGACTGGAGAAATTGAAATACTCGATATAGTTACAACTCCACTTGGATCGATTAATCCAACAAAATACCTGAGAGTAGTTGACCAAGACAAGCTATCAACTGCAACGCGATAGTGGAAAAGCACTAAGTAAAATTCTATATTTAAAAAGTGAGTTATAGTTAACAACTTGTATGTTGTAAATGTGTTTTCTAGAGTTCAAACTAAATTCCATACCCGAGGGGGAAACTCCCTCAACTGGGTATGTTTTATTAATTTGAAAACAGTATGTGTGATAAAAGTTTTTTCAAAACTGACTAACAGCTTTAATTCACACCTGAACATAAACTAATCCCCTTTGGAAGGTGTAAGCAATGATTCTGCTTCTTGTATAACCTTATAGAAGCGCGTGCAAATATACTATGATCATTTTAAATTTGAAAACATTTTTAAAATGAGTGTTTGTGATGATAGGAAAAGTAAGCAGATAAAATCTTCCCTTTTAAGCGATGGTGACCGCTTATACGTTCATGAAGCCCGTCGCCCAGAAACTTCTGAAGAATTGATAAGGAATTTTCCCCTACGAATATATAAAAAGTAAGACTGGAGAAATTGAAATACTCGATATAGTTACAACTCCACTTGAATTGATTAATCCAACAAAATACCTGAGAGTAGTTGACCAAGACAAGCTATCAACTGCAACGCGATAGTGGAAAAGCACTGAGTAAAATTCTATATTTAAAAAAGTGAGTTATAGTTAACAACTTGTATGTTGTAAATGTGTTTTAAAGTTAATATGCTTTTTGAACAAAAATATTTCTTCTTAATTCAACACAGCTTCAAATAATGCCTTCTGAAAAATTATTCAGCTGATGGCTTCACACCTGAACATAAACCTATGCCCTTTAGAAGGTGTAAGCAATGATTCTGCTTCTTGTATAACCTGATAGAAGCGCGTGCAAATATACTATGATCATTTAAATTGAAAACATTTTCAAAATGAGTGATTTGTGTTGTGTTAGGGAAAAATAAGCGAGTAAAGTCTTTCCCCTTTTTATGCGATGGTGGCCGCTTATACGTTCATGAAATCCATCGTCCAGAAACTTCTGAAGAATGGTTACAAGGGGTTGTATAGAAGGGGCATATATAACAAACATGTAAAAAGCAATAACTGCCACGACTTTTTAGAAAATTACTCTCGCGGGGAGCTTCCATTTTGAATTCGATCAGTTCCTCTGACAATGATTGTACCAAATAAAAATAGCAGATGAAAAAGTTAGGGACCATTGTCATTTTACAGGTACTTTAATCAAGTTTACGCTTATACGTTCATGAAATCCATCGTCCAGAAACTTCTGAAAAATTAATCAGCTGATGGCGTGTAGGGATACCTATCTCGTAAATGGTTCCAGAACAGGCGAATAGGGCCAAGTGGTTCAAAGAACTAACAACTACCTTCATTTCTACTTTTCTGTATAATTTGTAGAAAAAAACATATGCACACATATTATTTTCCAGATAAAACATATATTCATCTGTTTCAAATGCTTCAGACGAAACCGTAGAGAGAGAAAACGTTGTATGGTAGTCGATGTACTGCCGAAAATGAAGAAGAACATCAACTGAATGAAGATCGAAGTGACATTTTGAACATTGATTCGAATGTTGCTTTGGATGAAACTGAGGAAGATTTTGGTGAGTTTGTGTTGTACCCTATTTGAAAAATATAATTATTAAGAGATTTTAGGAGCTATTTAACGAGCCGAACCAAAATCTTCCCTTTTATGCGATGGTGGTCGCTTATACGTTCATGGGGTCCTTCGTCTTTTTTTTAGAGCATATATTGACAATATGAACCAATAAAGCTATTTTCAACACTTGATTACCATTTTACATCTGAAGTAAAAGAGTTTTTTTCAAACTGACTATCAGTTCTAATTAACACCTGAACATGAACCTATGCTCTTTGGAAGGTGTAAGCAATGATTCTGCTTCTTGTATAACCTGATAGAAGCGCGTGCAAATATACTATGATCATTTAAATTGAAAACATTTTCAAAATGAGTGATTGTGTTGTGATAGAAAAAAGTAAGTGAGTAAAATCTTCCCTTTTATGCGATCGTGGCCGCTTATACGTTCATGAAAATCCTTCGTTCAGAAACTTTTGAAGAATTAATCAGCTGCTGGCGTGTGGTGACACCTACCCCGTGAATGGTTCCAGAACAGACAAATAGGACCAAGTGGTTCAAAGAACTGACCACTAGTTTTATTTCTACTTTTCTATATAATTTGTGAGAGCCCTTACGCTTCTCATGAAGCACGAGCACGGCTCAAACGAGATATATCTAAAAGCAAATACTGAAGTAAACACCTTATGTTATTCTTTTCTGCTATATTTTATATGTAAATTGAAATTTTACTCAATAAACATGAGAAAACGTTGTATGGTAGTCGATGCAGTGTCGAAAATGAAGAAGAACAACAACTGAATGAAGATCGAAGTGACATTTTAGACATTGATTCGAATGTTGCTTTAGATGAAACCGGCGAGGATTCTGGTAAGTTTGAGCTGTACTCTATTTTTAAAAATATAATTATTAAGAGATTTTAGGAGCTATTTAACGAGCCAAGCCAAAATCTTCCCCTTTTTTATGCGATGGTGATCTCTCTAAAACGTTCAAGGGATCCTTCGTCCGTGAATGACTCCTGGAGAATTAATTCGAGCAGATGGCGTGTGATGACACCTAACCCATGAATGAATATACTAAATTTCAAGAATTAATGTGAAAAATTCTTTACAAAATCGACAGCTGGCGTAGTAACCAGAGGTAGTGTAAAAGAAAACAACATCCTATCCACATTATTCCGAAGTATTAAATTATTCTGGTCTCACACTTCTATTACTATTGTAACATTATATGAAGTAAATACGCAACTTTGTAGTCCAAACCAAGTAGTAATCATAGGAAATTTTGTATAGTAATTATGATGAACCGTTAGCAAGTCATTTGGGGTGAGCAAAAACAATTCATAGAGTTTCGAAAAGATACCTTTGAAATAATATGAGAAAAAATATTATTACAGATACCCGTAATATACACGACTGCGAGCCCAGACAATCTAATCATGCTGGCCACCATCGTTTCTGAACAAATGATTCGGGGAACCTGAACCGTTCCAAGTGATCCAGCCATGAGATGCTGGTATCATACGAAATTCACCCCATGTCCTTTGCACTGTGCGGTAAGCTAGCTGCATAAACTATGGAAACGTCATCAACGATGTATATGTCAAATTCTACTTCAATCCCGCCTGAATATAAATGCAGCGCTCAGCCGAAGCAAGCTTAATTTGAGTAGAAAAGGAAAAATATGATCCAGAACGCGTTTTAATATGGGGAGTGGCCAGCAGTAATAATCCAGCTGTTAAGTTTGGTCATCCAGTTGGGGAGCAAGACAACCTTCTCCTGATCAGCGATCCAGAGAACCTGGTGGGTAGATTCAGAGCGAAGATCCTGAGAACTTCAAGTAAAGACCGTAAATTCACCGGACGTTACATAAGCTAGCTCTAGATAAAACAGAAAATAAGGGCGCCACGCAATTGTTAATTTCTCCGTCCTCAGGCAAAAGAGGTATATATATAAACAAACATGTAAAAAGCAATAACTACCACGGCTTTTTTTTTTAAAAAAAATATTTCAAGAAAATAAATCAACTGAATAATTTGTAGAAAACGTACGCAAACATACTAGATTCCAAGAATTAATGTTGAAAATTCTTCACAAAATCGGCAGCAGCAGGCGTTGTTACCAGGGGTAGTGTAGAAGGAGCATATTTAAGCAAACATGTAAAAAAAAGCAATAACTGCCATGGCTTTTAAAAATAACTCAAGAAAATTAATCAACTGCATAATTGAAAAGTGAACCACTTTTGTATTCCATACAGATCAAGTTGTAGGTTGTAAATGTGCTGAAAGTTAATATATTTTTGAACAAAAATATGTCTTCTTAATTCAACACAGCTTCAAATAGTACTCATAATAATAAAGAAAAAATATATTTGTGACAGACGTCTTAAATATTCACCCCCAAAAATTTTACTCAATAAAACATGAAAAGTGTTGTATAATGGTTGTTGCAGTAAATACAAAAACCCACAAAGATATACAAGCATTAAAATATTGCCTTAAAAATTTTAAGCAATTATTCTATTTTTTTAAAATAATTTGTAAGAAGCGCACGCAAATACACTATAACCAAATTCCAACAAAAAACAATTTATTGCTTGTTTTTAGTAGATCATTTGCGATTTTGAATCTATTTTTCAAAATAATTTGTAAGAAGCGCACGCAAATACACTATAACCAAATTCCAACAAAAAACAATTTATTGCTTGTTTTTAGTAGATCATTTGCGATTTTAAAAATAAAAAAAGAACCGTTAAAAATGTTTGATCACTAGTGCGAAAAGTGAAGCCCATTTGTGACAAATTGTTTGTAAAATTAAAACTATTTACTACCCCATGGTTTGCTATATAACCCCTAAACAAATGTTATTTGGAACAATAGGAATTTTCTAAAATGAATATGGGAGTTTGCCTAGATCGCGCTCAAGGCGGGAAGAATAGTGGCGACTGATTGACAGGTAATTCCATGAACGGAACACAGAGGAATTAAAAGAAACAAAACCCTTTTATGTATTTTGGTGAGCAAATGAAAAAGCTAGAAAATTGAACAGTTTGTACAACCCCCCATCTAACCACCATTATATGTAGTTCTCATATTTAAGTAATTTTCCAACTTTTTTACACAGTTTAACTAAACTTTTTGCAACATTGAATGTGAAAAACAAAGCTATTTGCCGTCACAACGATTATTAAAGTATCAATTGAAAAATGGCTAAAAACTCACCCCCTCACGCATCATGTTGTTCGCAGTTCATAATATCGAATAAAACTTCATTGCACACACTACAATGGTACGAATAAAAATTGAACTCCCCTATTGAACAGTTTGTACAACCCCCCATCTAACCACCATTATATGTAGTTCTCATATTTAAGTAATTTTCCAACTTTTTACACAGTTTAACTAAACTTATCGCAACATTGAATGTGTAAAACAAAGTTATTTGCCGTCACAACGATTATTAAAGTATCAATTGAAAAATGGCTAAAAACTCACCCCTCACGCATCATGTTGTTCGCAGTTCATAATATCGAATAAAACTTCATTGCACACACTACAATGGTACGAATAAAAATTTAACTCCCCTATTACAACCTCGTGTTCAATGTAGAATTCATCAAAACTACAATTAAATGTAAAACTTTAAAAAACAATTGTACATATGTAATAATAGATCTCATTACACAGTCATATCAGCAATCACAAGGAACCACTCCTTACAATCACCGCACATTCGTCCTAAATTTATAGTTCTTGCACCCCCGTTTAATATTAAACTCACATTATACCCCGAATAAAATAGACAAACACAAATGTTTTCCATTTTTACTATAATACTTATGATAGTAAAACAACTATTTTCACAATTATATAGAAACAAAAAAATATGGAGGGGAAGTTATCAAATACAAACAAACATCTTCTATCTATAAAAACACATTTTAACGAACACCCCCGTTTTCTGATTATTTAACTATCAGAATAAAACAGGAAGGATGACTGCCTACAAAAATGGGTAGTTAAAAGATAATGCATGTGATGAATTTTTTGCGGAAATACAGTTTTCAAATAATAATACTTAATCAGCTAATATACAGGGTGTAGCTAAAACCTTTTTTGTAACAAAAATTTTGATGGTATTTAGTATTTATCATGAATAAAAAAATTCTGCTGAAATTTTCCAAAAACTAGCAGTAGTTTTTTGCAAAAATATTATTTTTTGGAGTGCTGTTAATTGTCAAAAGTACTTCTATACATAACAAATAAAAAAATAATTTTACACAATATTTATCTACGTAATTTACTATTGGTAAAACAATTGAATTAATTAAAACAAGAATGAAGTGTTTGTATGGAAAATGATGATGAATGAGGGATAATGGTGACACCACACCCAGCGCACATTACAACACACATTCTTTTCGTATGTTTTTTTGGTTTTCAACAGCTATTTTAACAATAATAAAAAACATACAGTATCATATTAAAGCAGAATCATTTTTGATATATATTTCCGTTTGTAATTATATTGAAAACAATGTATTACATTGTGTTACACAAAAAACCAGCCAAAATAGCGCAAATAATAAAAATAATAAAACATACAGTATCATATTAAAGCAGAATCATTTCTGATATGTATTTCCGTTTGTTAATAAAACATACAGTATCATATTGAAGCAGAATCATTTCTGATATATATATATATTTCCGTTTGTGATTATATTGAAAACAATGTATTACATTGTGTTACACAAAGAAACCAGCCAAATAGCGCAAATAATAAAAACTATGTAGTTGAATTTTTCCAATTACTTCAAATTAGCTGTTTTTAATAAAATGAAAACTGTAAAAGTATGAACCAAAAGTAATGAAATTCGTAAAACAGAAACATAAACTTATATATATTGTTCATTAGTAGTTTGATTCGAAGTGGACTTTTCACTCAATCAATGAATTAAAAAGTGTATTTTTAAAATTATCTATGGTTAAACATTTGATAACACTTTATGCATAGAGTTTAGGTCCACCTGAAGCAAACTGTACGATGTAGCTTTCCACCCCAAATTCGCTTTGTGTTACACAAAGAAACCAGTCAAATAGCGCAAATAATAAAATAATAAAACATACAGTATCATATTAAAGCAGAATCATTTCTGGTATATATATTTCCGTTTGTGATTATATTGAAAACAATGTATTACATTGTGTTACACAAAGAAACCAGCCAAATAGCGCAAATAATAAAAACTATTTAGTTGAATTTTTCCAATTACTTCAAAATTAGCTGTTTTTAATAAAAATGAAAACTGTAAAAGTATGAACCAAAAGTAATGAAATTCGTAAAACAGAAACATAAACTTATATATATTGTTCATCAGTAGTTTTAATCGAAGTGGACTTTTTTCACTTAATCAATTGGTAGTTTTTAAATCAAAGCGGTCTTTTCACTCAATCAATTTTTGCTCTCAATTTTTTAATTCCGGAGTAAACAGTTTGTTTGCTGTTACGCACTTATTCTTCAATTAAGAATTCAGCTAATAATATTTCGTTCTCACAAAGATAATAATTATGTTTATCGTTAAACGCGCAGTTAATTTTTTATAAAGTTAAATGTTGGAGGAATACTCCAAAAACAAAACGTATTATATGGTAATAGACCAAAACCTGTTGGTAAGTATTTGGCAGGTGGTTTTCTTCTTCTTTTTGAACCCATTGGTTCTTATTTCTTAGTAAAGTATAGTTTAATTATATTGAAACGAACTCATCCAATAAAATAGGTCCATAATACAATGTATTGGAAATTTCATGGTAATATTCAAGAACAGAGTCCAAGCTTATCCAAAGTTTTAGTAAAACCAAGTTTAATTTCTATGGTTACAATTGCTAGCCAATCACAAGCATTAACCACTCGTGAATAGATGGCAGTGGTAACAAATGGTCAGCTCATCACAAGCTTCAACCACTCGACAACAAAAACCACTTAAAAACTTAGCAACGTATCATAATAGATTATGTTTTCAAAATACCCCACAAAAATACTAACTTTTTCCCCCCACTCGATAATAGTTGACAGCGCAAATGTCCAACCAATCACAAGCATTAACCACTAGTGAATAGATGGCCAGCCAGCTTTAACCACTCGACAATAGATGGCAGCAGCAACAAAATGGCGTGCGGAAAGGGGCGAGGCTTACGCATACAACAACCAATCACAAGCGTTTGTGATTAAGAAACAAGGCGTGCAACTGTGGAAAGGGGCGAGGCTTACGCATACAACAACCAATCACAAGCGTTTGCGATTATAAAACAAGCTGCAATAAAAACTAAGAAAAAAGTGGAGGGGGGGTGCGCCATGAAGCCCCCCTTACTACTCACTCTATAAACACGAAATATGATGTATTTGGAGCAAGATCTTGCTTCTGAGCAGATTTACAGGGTCAAAAATTTCTCAAAGAGACTCAGAAAGAACGCTGATAACTTGCTGCAAACGCAAAATTTTGTGCATTTGAGAACGGATTCATGCGTATTATGTTCTATTGGATAGATTTATGTGATTTGCGATACCTTGAAACTTCTCAGAATGTGGTAATTTTGACTTATTACAAACTTCATATAACTGCAGATAGCGCTCTGAAAACACGGAATATGATGTTCTTGTCGATAGATTCATACATATTATTAGGTTCTGAATAGGAATCTGAACTTTTTGATCGTGGAAATCTGCGCGGATAAGCGTGATTCCAACTTATTCCAAAGTTTGTAAAACTGCGAATAGCACTTTAAAAACACGAAAAATGCTGTATTTGGTGCTAGATTCCGCCATATAACGCACTTTTGAAGCAAAATCTTGCTCCTGAGCTGATTTACAGAGTTAAAAATTTCTCAGCGAGACTCAGAAAAAACGCTGATAACTTGCTGGAAACGCAGAATTCTGTGCATTTGAGGACGGATTCATGCATGATATGTTGTATTGAATAGATTTATGTGATTTGCGATACTTTAAAGCTGCTCAGAATGTGGTAATTTTGACTTATTTCCAACTTCATATAACTGCAGATAGCGCTCTAAAAACACGGAATATGATGTTTTTCTCGATAGATTCATACATATTATAAGGTCCTAAAGAGGAATATGAACTTTTCAATTGCGAAAATCTGCGGAGAAATGCGTGATTTCGACTTATTCCGAAGTCTGTGAAACTGCAAATAGCACTCTAAAAACACGAAATATGATGTATTTGGTGCTAGATTCTGCCATATAACGCACTTTTGAAGCAAGATCTTGCTTCTGAGCAGATTTACAGAGTCAAAAATTTCTCAACGAGACTCAGAAAAAACGCTGATAACTCGCTGGAAACGCAGAATTTTGTGCATTTGAGTACGGATTCATACGTATTAAGTTGTATTGGAGAGATTTATGTGATTGGCGATACTTTGGATTTGCTCGGCATGTGGTAATTTCGTCTTATTTCAAACTTCATATAACTGCAGATAGCGCTCTGGATACACGAAACATGATGTTTTTGTCGATAGATTCATACATATCATGAGGTCTCGAATAGAAATATGAACTTTTTGATTGTGAGAATCTGCGCGGAGAAGCGTGATTCCGACTTATTCCAAAGTTTGTAATACTGCGAATAGCACTCTAAAAACACGAGATATGATTCATTTGGTGCTGAATTCTGCCATAGAACGCACTTTTGTAGCAAAATCTTGCTTCTGAGCAGATTCACAGAGTCAAAAATTTCTCAACGAGACTCAGAGAAAACGCTGATAACTCGCTGGGAACGCAAAATTTTGTGCATTTGAGCATGGATTCATGCGTATTATGTTCAATTGGATTGATTTATGTGATTTGCGATACTTTGGAACTGCTCAGAATGTGGTAATTTTGACTTATTTCAAACTTCATATAACTGCAGATAGCGCTCTGAAAACTTGGAATATGATGTTTTTGTCGATAGATTCATACATATTATGAGGTCCTAAAGAGGAATATGAACTTTTCAATTGCGAAAATCTGCGCAGAAAAGCGTGATTTCGACTTATTCCAAAGTCTGTGAAACTGCGAATAGCACTCTAAAAACACGAAATATGATGTATTTGGTGCTAGATTCTGCCATATAACGCACTTTTGAAGAAAAATCTTGCTTCTGAGCAGATTAACAGAGTCAAAAATTTTTCAAAGAGACTCAGGAGAAACGCTGATAACTCGCTGGAAACGCAGAATTTTGTGCATTTGAGTTCGGATTCATGCGTATTAATTAGTATTGGAGTGATTTATGTGATTTGCGATACTTTGAAACTGCTCAGAATGTGGTAATTTTGACTTATTTCAAACTTCATATAACTGCAGATAGCGCTCTGAATACACGAAATCTGATGTTTTTGTCGCTAGATTTATACATATCATGAGGTCTCGAATAGGAATATGAACTTTTTGATTGTGAGAATCTGCGCGGAGGAGCGTTATTCCGACTTATTCTAAAGTTTGTAAAACTGCGAATAGCACTCTAAAAACACGAAATGTGATGTATTTGGTGCTGGATTCTGCCATATAACGCACTTTCAGAGCAAAATCTTGCTTCTGAGCAGATTCACAGAGTCAAAAATTTCTCAACGAGACTCAGATAAAACGCTGATAACTCGCTGAAAACGCAAAATTCTGTGCATTTGAGGATGAATTCATGCGTATTATGTTCTATTGGATTGATTTATGTGATTTGCGATACTTTAAAACTGCTCAGAATGTGGTAATCTTGACTTATTCCAAACTTCATATAACTGCAAATAGCGCTCTGAAAACATGGAATATGATGTTTTTGTCGATACATTCATACATATAATGAGGTCCTGAATAGGAATATAAACTTTTTGATTGTGAATATCTGCGCGGAGAAGCATGACTTATTCCAAAGTTTGTAAAACTGCGAATAGCGCTCTAAAAACACAAAATATGATGTATTTGGTGCTAGATTCTGCCATATAATACACTTTTGAAGCAAAATCTTGCTTCTGAGCAGATTAACAGAGTCAAAAATTTCTCAACGAGACTGAGAAAAAACGCTGATAACTCGCTGGAAACGCAAAATTTTGTGCATTTGAGGACGAATTCATGCGTATTATGTTGTATTGGATAGATTTATGTGATTAGCGATACTTAAAAACTACTCAGAATATGGCAAACTTCATATAACTGCAGATAGCGATCTGAAAACACAAAATATGATGTTTTTGTCGTTGGATTCATACATATTATGAGGTTCTGAATAGGAATATGAACTTTCTGATTGTAAAAATCTGCTCGGACAAGCGTGATTTCAACTTATTCCAAAGTTTGTAAAACTGCAAATAGCACTCCAAAAACACGAAATATGATGTATTTGGTGCTAGATTCTGCCATATAACGCACTTTTGAAGCAAAATCTTGCTCCTGAGCAGATTTACAGAGTTCAAAAGTTTCTCAACGAGACTCAGAAAAAAGGCCAATGACTCGCTGGAAACGCAGAACTTCGTGCATTTGAGTACGGATTCATGCGTATTATGTTGTATTGGAGAGATTCATGTGATTTGCGATACTTTGAAACTGCTCAAAATGTGGTAATTTTGACTTATTTCAATCTTCATATAACTGCAGATAGCGCTCTGGAAACACGAAATATGATGTTTTTGTCGATAGATTCATACATATCATGAGGTCCTGAAGAGGAATGTGAACTTTTCGATTGCGAAGATCTGCGCAGAAAAGCGTGATTTCGACTCATTCCAAAGTCTGTGAAACTGCGAATAGCACTCTAAAAACACGAAATATGATGTATTTGGTGCTAGATACTGCCATATAACGCACTTTCAAAGCAAAATCTTGCTTCTGAGCAAATTAACAGAGTCAGAAATTTCTCAACGAGACTCAGAAAAAACGCTGATAACTCGCTGGAAACGCAAAATTTTGTGCATTTGAGTACGGATTCATGCGTATCAAGTTGTATCGGAGAGATTTATGTGATTTGCGATACTTTGAAACTGCTCAGAATGTGGTAATTTTGACTTATTTCAAACTTCATATAACTGCAGATATCGCTCTGAGAACACGAAATATTATGTTTTTGTCGATAGATTTATACATATCATGAGGTCCTGAATAGGAAATATGAACTTTTTGATTGTGAAAATCTGCGCGGGAAAGCGTGATTTTGACTCATTCCAAAGTTTGTAAAACAGCGAATAGCTTTTCAAAAACACAAAATATGATGTATTTGGTGCTGAATTCTGCAATATAACGCACTTTTGAAGCAAAATCTTGCTTCTGAGCAGATTCACAGAGTCAAAAATTTCTCAACTAGACTCAGAGAAAACGCTGATAACTCGCTGGAAACGCAGAATTTTGTGCATTTAAGGACGGATTCATGCATATTATGTTCTATTGGATTGATTTATGTGATTTGCGATACTTTGAAACTGCTCAGAATGTGGTAATTTTGACTTATTTTAAACTTCATATAACTGCAGATAGCGCTCTGAAAACACGGAATACGATGTTTTTGTTGATAGATTCATACATATCATGAGGTCCAAAGTTTGTAAGACTGCGAATAGCACTCCAAAAACACGAAATATGATGTATTTGGTGCTAGATATAACGCACTTTTGAAGCATAATCTTGCTTCTGAGCAGATTTACAGAGCAAAAAATTTCTCAACGAGACTCAGAAAAACGCTGATAACTCACTGGAAACGCAAAATTCGGTGCATTTGAGGACGGATTTATGCGTATTATGTTCTATTGGATATATTCATGTGATTTGCGATACTTTGAAACTGCTCAGAATCTGGTAATTTTGACTTATTTCAAACTTCATATAACTGCAGATATCGTTCTAAAAACAAGGAATATGATGTTTTTGTCGATAGATTCATACATATTATGAGGTCCTGAATAGGGATATAGACTTTTTGATTGTGAAAATCTGTGCGGAATAGCGTGATTTCGACTTATTTCAAAGTTTGTAAAACTGCAAATAGCACTCTAAAAACACGAATTATGATGTATTTGGTGCTAGATTCTGCCATATAACGCACTTTTGAAGCAAAATCTTGCTTCTGAGCAGATTTACAGAGTCAAAAATTCCTCATCGAGACTCAGAAAGAACGCTGATAACTTGCTGGAAACGCAAAATTTTGTGCATTTGGGGACGGATTCATGCGTATTATGTTGTATTGGATGCATTTATGTGATTTGCGATACTTTAAAACTGCTCAGAATGTGGTAATTTTGCCATATTTCAAACTTCATATATCTACAGATAGCACTCTAAAAACACGAAATATGATGTTTTTGTCGATAGATTCATACATATTATGAGGTCCTGAATAGGAATATGAACTTTTTGATTTTTAAAATCTGCGCGGGAAAGCGTGATTTCGACTTATTCCCAAGTTTGTAAAACTGCGAATAGCACTCTAAAAACAAGAATTATGCTGATTTGGTGCTTGATTTTGCCATATAACGCACTTTTGAAGCAAAATCTTACTTCTGAGCAGATTCACAGAGTCAAATATTTCTCAACGAGACTCAGAAAAAACGCTGATTACTCGCTGGAAACGCAAAATTTTGTGCATTTGAGGACGGATTCATGCGTATCATGTTGTACTGGATAGATTGATGTGATTTGCGATACTTTGAAACTGCTCAGAATGTGATAATTTTGACTTATTTCAAACTTCATATAACTGCAGATAGCGCTCTGAAAACACGAAATATGATGTTTTTGTCGATAGATTCAACATATTATGAGGTCCTGAATAGGAATATAAACTTTTTGATCGTGGAAATCTCCGCATGAAAGCGTGATTTCAACTTATTCCAAAGTTTGTGAAACTGCGTATAGCACTCCAAAAACACGAAATATGGTGTATTTGGTGCTAGATTTTGCTATATAACCCACTTTTAAAGCAAAATCTTGCTTCTGAGCAGATTTACAGAGTGAAAAATTTTTCAACGAGACTCAGAAAAACGCTTATAACTAGCTGGAAACGCAAAATTTTGTGCATTCGGAGACGGATTCATGCGTATTATGTTGTATTGGATAGATGTATGTGATTTGCGATACTTTGAAACCGCTCAGAATGTGGTAATTTTGACTTATTTCAAACTTCATATAACTGCAGACTCAGAAAAAACGCTGATTACTTGCTGGAAACGCAGAATTTTGTGCATTTGAGGACGGATTCATGCGTATTATGTTGAACTGGATAGATTCATGTGATTTGCGATACTTACTGCTCAGAATGTGGTAATTTTGACTTATTCCAAACTTCATATAACTGCAGATAGCGCTTTGAAAACACGTAATATGATGTTTCTGTCGATAGATTCATACATATTATGAGGTCCTGAATAAGAATATGAACTTTTAATTGTGAAAATCTAAGCGGAAAAGCGTTATTCCGACTTATCCCAAAGCTTGTAAAACTGCGACTAGCACTCTAGAAACTCGGAATATGATGTATTTGGTGCTAGATTCTGCCATATAACTCACTTTTGAAGCAAAATCTTGCTTCTGGCAGATTAACTGAGTCAAAAATTTCTCAACGAGACTCAGGAAAAACGCTGATGACTCGCTGGGAACGCAAAATTTTGTGCATTTGAAGACGAATTCATGCGTATTATGTTGTATTGGATAGATTTATGTCATTTGCAATAATTTGAGAATGCTCAGAATGTGGTGATTTTGAGTTATTTCAAACTCCATATAACTGCAGATAGCGCTCTGAAAACACGAAATATGATGTTTTTGTCGATAGATTCATACATATTATGAGGTTCTAAATAGGAATATGAACTTTTTGATTGTGAAAACCTGCGCGAGAAAGCGTGATTTCGATTTATTCCAAAGTTTGTAAAACTGCGAATAGCACTCTAAAAACACGAAATTTGATGAATTTGGCGCTAGATTCTGCCATATAACGCACTTTTGAAGCAAAATCTTCCTTCTGAGCAGATTTACAGAGTCGAAAATTTCTCAACGAGTATCAGAAAAAACGCTTATAGCTCGCTGGAAGCGCAAAATTTTGTGCATTTGAGGACGGATTCATGCGTATTATGTTGTATAGGATATATTCATGTGATTTGCGATTCTTTGAAACTGCTCAGAATGTGGTAATTTTGACTTATTTCAAACTTCATATAACTGCAGATAGCGCTCTGAAAACACAAAATATGATGTGTTTGTCGATAGATTCATACATATTATGAGGTCCTGAATGAGTATATGATGTTTTTATTGTGAAAATCTGCGCGAAAAAGCGTGATTTTAACTTATTCCAGAGTTTGTGGAACTGCAAATAGCACTGTTAAAAACACGAAATATGATGTATTTGGTGCTAGATTCTGCCATATAACGCACTTTTGAAGCAAAATCTTGCTTCTGGACAGATTTACAGAGTCAAAAATTTCTCAACGAGACTCAGGAAAAAGGCTAATAACTCGCTGGAAACGCAAAATTCTGTGCATTTGAGGACGGATTCATGCGTATTATGTTGTATTGGATGGATTCATGTGATTTGCGATACTGTGAAACTGCTCAGAATGTGGTGATTTTGACTTATTTTAAACTTCATATAACTGCAGATGGCGCTCTGAAAACACGGAATATGATGTTTTTGTCGATAGATTCATACATATCATGAGGTCCTGAATAGGAATATGAACTTTTTGATGGTGAAAATCTGCGCGGAGAAGCGTGATTTAGACTTATTCCAAAGTTTGTAAAACTGCGAATAGCACTCTTTAAACACAAAATTTGATGTATTTGGTGCTAGATTCTACCATATAACGCACTTTTGGAGCGAAACCTAGCTCCTGAGCAGATTTACAGAGTCAAAAATTTCTCAACGAGATTCAGAAAAAACGTTGATAACTCGCTGGAAACGCAAAATTCTGTGTATTTGAGGACGTATTCATGCGTATTATGTTGTATTGTATAGATTTATGATATTTGCGATACTTTGAAACTGCTGAGAATGTGGTAATTTTGACCTATTTCAAACTTCATATAACTGCAGATAGCGCTCCGAAAACACGAAATATGATGTTTTTGTCGATAGATTCATTCATATTATAAGGTCCTGAATAGGAATATGAACTTTTTGTTTGTGGAAATCTGCGCGGTAAAGCGTGATTTCGACCCTATCCAAAGTTTGTAAAACTGCAAATAGCACTCTAAAAACACGAAATATGATGTGTTTGGTGCTAGATTCTGCCATATAACGCACTTTTGAAGCAAAATCTTGCTTCCGAGCTGATTAACAGGGTCAAAATTTCTCAATAAAACTCAGGAAAAACGCTGATTACTCGCTGGAAACGCAAAATTTTGTGCATTTGAGGAAAAATTCATGCATATTATGATGTATTGGATAGATTTATGTGATTTGCGATACTTTGAAACTGCTCAGAATGTGGTAATTTTTATTTACTTCAAACTTCATATAACTGCAGATAGTGCTCTGGAAACACGAAATATGATGTTTTTGTCAATAGATTCATACATATTATGAGGTTCTGAATAGAAATATGAACTTTTTGATTGTGAAAATCTGCGCGGGAAAGTGTGATTCCAACTCTTTCCACAGTTTGTAAAACTTCAAATAGCATTGTAGAATCACGAAATATGATGTATTTGGTGCTAGATTCTGCCATATAACGCACTTTTGGAGCAAAATCTTGCTTCTGGGCAGATTTACAGAGTCAAAAATTTCTCAGCGAGACTTAGAAGAAACGCTGATAACTCGCTGGAAACGCAAAATTTTGTGCATTCGAGGACGGATTCATGCGTATTATGCTGTATTGGATAGATTTATGTGATTTGCGATACTTTGAAACTGCTCAGAATGTGGTAATTTTGACTTTCTTCAAACTTCATATAAATGCAGATAGCGCTCTGAAAACACGAAATATGATGTTTTTGTCGATAGATTCATGCATATTATAAGGTTCTCAATAGGAATATGAACTTTTTGATTGTGAAAAACTGCAGTGAAAAGCGTGATTTCAACCTATTCCAAAGTTTGTAAGACTGCGAATAGCACTCTAAAAACACGAAATTTGATGAATTTGGCGCTAGATTCCGCCATATAACGCACTTTTGAAGCAAAATCTTGCTTCTGAGCAGATTTACAGGGTCAAAAATTTCTCAACGAGACTCAGAAAAAACGCTTATAACTCGCTGGAAACGCAAAATTTTGTGCATTTTAGGACGGATTCATGCGTATTATGTTGTATTGGATAGATTTATGTGATTTGCGATACTTTGAAACTGCTCAGAATGTGGTAATTTTGACTTATTTCAAACTTCATATAACTGCAGATAGCGCTCTGAAAACACGAAATATGATGTTTTTGTCGATAGATTCATACATATCATAAGGTCTTGGATAGGAATATGAACTTTTTGATTGTGAGAATCTGCGCGGAATAGCGTGATTTCGACTTATTCCAAAGAGTGTAAAAGTACGAATAGCAGTCTAAAAACACGAAATATGATGTATTTGGTGCTAGATTCTGCCATATAACGCCTTTTTGAAGCTAAATCCTGCTTGTGAGTAGTTTTACAAAGTCAAAAATTTCTCAACGAGACTCAGAAGAAACGCTGATAACTCGCTGGAAACACAAAATTTTGTGCTTTTGAGGACGAATTTGAGCGTATTATGTTCATTGGATAGACTTATGTGATTTATGATACTTTGAAACTGCTCAGAATGTGGTAATTTTGACTTATTTCAAACTTTATATAAGTGCAGATAGCGCTCTGAAAACACGAAATATGATGTTTTTGTCGATAGGTTCATACATATCATGAGGTTCTGAATAGGAATATGATCTTTTTGATTGTGAAAATCTGCGCGGAAAAGCGTAATTTCAACTTATTCCAAAGTTTGTAAAACTGCAAATAGCACTCTGAAAACACGAAATATGATGTATTTGGTGCTAGATTCTGCCATATAACGCATTTTTGAAGCAAAATCTTGCTTCTAAGCAGATTTACAGAGTCAGAAATTTCTCAACGAGACTCATAAAAAACGCGGATAACTCGCTGAAAACGCAAAATTTTGTGCATTTGAGGACGAATTTATGCGTATTATGTTGTATTGGATGAATTTATGTGATTTGCGATACTTTGAGACTGCTCAGAATGTGGTAATTTTGACTTATTTCAAACTTCATATAACTGCAAATAGCGCTCTGAAAACACGAACTATGGTGTTTTTGTCGATAGATTCATACATATTATGAGGTCCTGAATAGGAAAATGAACTTTTTGATTGTGAAAATCTGCGCGGAAAAGCGTGATTTCAACTTATTCCAGAGTTTGTAGAAACTGCAAATAGCACTCTAAAAACACGAAATCTGATGTATTTGGTGCAAGATTCTGCCATATAACGCATTTTTGAAGCAAAATCTTGCTTCTGAGCAGATTTACAGAGTCAAAAATTTCTCAACGAAACTCAGAAAAAACATTGATAACTTGCTGAAAACGCAGGATTTTGTGCATTCGAGAACAAATTGATGCGTATTATGTTGTATTTGATAGATCTATGTGATTTGCAATACTTTGAAACTGCTCAGAATGTGGTAATTTTGACTTATTTTAAACTCCATATAACTGCAGATAGCACTCGGAAAACACAGAATATGATGTTTTTGTTGATAGATTCATACATATTATAAGGTCCTTAATAGGAATATGAACTTTTTGATTGTGGAAATCTTCGCGGAGGAGCGTGATTTCGACTTATTCCTAAGTTTGTAAAACTGCAAATAGCACTCTAAAAACACAAAATATGATGTATTTGGTGCTAGATTCTGCCATATAACGCAGTTCTGAAGCAAAATCTTGCTTCTGAGCAGATTTACAGAGTCAGAAATTTCTCAACGAGACTCAGAAAAAACGCTGATAACTCGCTGGGAACGCAGAATTTTGTGCATTTTAGGACGGATTCATGCGTATTATGTTGTATTGGGATGGATTTATGTAATTTGCGATACTTTGAAACTGCTCAGAATGTGGGAATTATAGCGCTCAGAAAACACGAAATATGATGAATAAATATGTTTTATTGGGTATAAGTTCTGTAATTTATTAGAAACACAACGTTTCAACAGCAAAGTGCTGCCTTTTCCAAGTGAAAGGAAATATAAATATAAATAAACAAAATTGTCAAGACAACAAAAATAAAAATAAAAGTACAAATCATAACTAGATTAGTTTAAAATATATTAACTCCTAGGATCGTAGAGCTCTGCCTATAATTGATGATTCAATATCCACAGGTCTTCAGGAGATAATAATGAAGGTCCAAATAGGGAATATGTCAACTCCTTGTGGTTCTAGGTCAATCTGGCTCTACTCTTTTTGGTTTGGCGCATAACTGAACCATCCACCGATCTTCAGGAGGTGGTGATGAAGTAACTCTTGCAAGTAGATTCGTAGATACAAATAACTTGAAATTATGAACAAATGATTGGTAGCCATGATCGATTAAGTTCATAACCAGTATTCAAATTCAAATTATTCGTTGATTTTTAATTTCAATTGCTTCTCTTATAAGCCTCTTGAACCAATTGTTCTCTTTAGCCAGAAGCTTCGTATTATTGAAGTCAATGCCATGTAATTCTTGAATAGCTTGCTCAGCCACAGCAGATTTTTCTGGATGGTTCAATCTTATATGACGAGAATGCTCTTTCAATCTTGTTTCTACAGTCCCTCTTGGTTTGTCCTATATATACTTTGCCACATTGACAAGGAATCTTGTATATACCTGGATACTGTAGAGGAAATCTGTCTTTAACATTACCAATAGGATTTCGAATTCTCAAACTGGAAGTATATGAAGTTTTAATGTCATATTTATGTAGAAGCCTCCTTATTTTATCTGTTATATTGGCTACGTAAGGTAACGTAACAAATATTGTGAAATATGATGTATTTGTCGATAGATTCATACATATTATGAGGTCCTGGATAGGGATATGAACTTTTTGATTGTGAAAATCTGCGCGGAAAAGCGTGATTTCGACTCATTCTAAAGTTTGTGAAACTGCGAATAGCACTCTAAAAACACGAAATATGATGTATTTGGTGCCAGACTCTGCCATATAACGCACTTTTGAAGCAGAATCTTGCTTCTGAGCAGATATACCGAGTCAGGAATTTCTCAACGAGACTCAGAATAAACGCTGATAACTCGCTGGAAACGCAAAATTTTGTGCATTTGAGGACGGACTCTTGCGTATTATGTTGTATTGGATAGATTTATGTGATTTGCGATACTTTGAACCTGCTGAGAATGTGGTAATTTTGACTTACTTCAAACTTCATATAACTGCAGATAGCGCTCTGAAAACACAAAATATGATGTTTTTGTCGATAGATTCATACATAACATAAGGTCTTGGATAGGAATATGAACTTTTTGATTGTGAAAATCTGCGCGGAATAGCTTGATTTCGACTTATTCCAAAGAGTGAAACTGCGAATAGCACTCTAAAAACACAAAATATGATGTATTTGGTGCTAGATTCTGCCATATAACGCACTTTTGAAGCAAAATCTTGCTTCTGAGTAGATTTACAAAGTCAAAAATTTTTCAACGAGACTCAGAAAAAACGCTGATAACTCGCTGGCAACACAAAATTTTGTGCTCTTGAGGACGGATTTAAGCGTATTATGTTCTATTGGATAGACTTATGTGATTTGCGATACTTTGAAACTGCTCAGAATGTGTAATTTTGACTTATTTCAAACTTCATATAACTGCGGATAGCGCTCTAAAAACACGAAAAATGATGTTTTTGTCGATAGGTTCATACATATCATGAGGTCCTGAATAGGAATATGATCTTTTTGATTGTGAAAATCTGCGCGGAAAGCGTAATTTCAACTTATTCCAAAGTTTGTAAAACTGCAAATAGCACTCTAAAAACACGAAATATGATGTATTTGGTGCTAGATTCTGCCATATAACGCATTTTTAAAGCAGAATCTTGATTCTGAGCAGATTTACAGAGTCCGAAATTCTCAACGAGACTCATAAAAAACTCTGATAACTCGCTGAAAACGCAAAATTTTGTGCATTTGAGGACGGGTTTATGCGTATTATGTTGTATTGGATGAATTCATGTGATTTGCGATACTTTGAAACTGCTCAGAATGTGGTAATTTTGACTTATTTCAAACTTCATATAACTGCAGATAGCGCTCTGAAAACACGGAATATGATGTTCTTGTCGATAGATTCATACATATCATAAGGTCCTGAATAGGAATACGAGCTTTTTGATTGTGAAAATCTGCTCGGAAAAGCGTGATTTCAACTCATTCCAGAGTTTGTAAAACTGCGGATAATACTCTAAAAACACGAAAAATGATGAATTTGGTGCTAGATTCTGCCATATAACGCACTTTTGAAGCAAAATCTTGCGTCTGAGCAGATTTACAGAGTCAAAAATTTCTCAACGAGACTCAGAAAAAACGCTGATAACTCGCTGGAAACGCAAAATTTTGTGCATTTAAGGACGGGTTCCTGCGTATTAGGTTGTATTGGATCAATTTATGTGATTTGCGATACTTTGAAACTACTCAGAGTTTGGTAATTTTGACTTATTTCTAACATCATATAACTGCAGATAGCGCTCTGAAAACACGAGATATGATGTTTTTGTCGATAGATACATACATATTATGAGGTCCTGAATAAGAATATGAAATTTTTGATTGTGAAAATAAGCGCGGAAAAGCTTGAGTTCGACTTATTCCAAAGTTTGTACAAACTGCGAATAGCACTCTAAAAACACGAAAAATGATGTATTTGGTGCTAGATTCTGCCATATAACCCACTTTTGAAGCAAAATCTTGCTTGTGAGCAGATTTACAGAGTCAAAAACTTCTCAACGAGACTCAGAAAAAACGCTGATATCTTGCTGGACACGCAAAATTTTGTGCATTTGAGAACGGATTCATGCGTATCCATGTTGTATTGGATAGATTTATGTTATTTGCGATACATTGAAACTGCTCAGAATGTGATAATTTTGACTCAATTCAAACTTCATATAACTGCAGATAGCGCTCTGAAAACACGAAATATGATGTATTTGTCGATGGATCCATACAAAGTGTGAGGTCCTGAATAGGAATATGAACTTTTTGATCGTGAAAATCTGCGCGGAAAAGCGTGATTCCAACTTATTCCAGAGTTTGTAGAAACTGCAAATAGCACTCTAAAAACACGAAATCTGATGTATTTGGTGCAAGATTCTGCCATATAACGCATTTTTGAAGCAAAATCTTGCTTCTGAGCAGATTTACAGAGTCAAAAATTTCTCAACGAGACTCAGAAAAAGCATTGATAACTCGCTGGAAACGCAGAATTTTGTGCATTTGAGAACAAATTCATGCGTATTATGTTGTATTTGATAGATCTATGTGATTTGCAATACTTTGAAACTGCTCAGAATGTGGTAATTTTGACTTATTTTAAACTCCATATAACTGCAGATAGCACTCAGAAAACACAGAATATGATGTTCTTGTCGATAGATTCATACATATTATAAGGTCCTAAATAGGAATATGAACTTTTTGATTGTGAGAATCTTCGCGGAGGAGCGTGATTTCGACTTATTCCTAAGTTTGTAAAACTGCAAATAGCACTCTAAAAAACACAAAATATGATGTATTTGGTGCTAGATTCTGCCATATAACGCACTTCTGAAGCAAAATCTTGCTTCTAAGCAGATTTACAGAGTCAGAAATTTCTCAACGAGACTCATAAAAAACGCTGATAACTCGCTGAAAACGCAAAATTTTGTGCATTTGAGGACGGATTTATGCGTATCATGTTGTATTGGATGAATTCATGTGATTTGCGATACTTTGAAACTGCTCAGAATGTGGTAATTTTGACTAATTTCAAACTTCATATAACTGCAGATAGCGCTCTGAAAACACGGAATATGATGTTCTTGTCGATAGATTCATACATATCATAAGGTCCTGAATAGGAATATGAACTTTTTGATTGTGAAAATCTGCTCAGAAAAGCGTGATTTCAACTTATTCCAGAGTTTGTAAAACTGCGAATAACACTCTGAAAACACGAAAAATGATGAATTTGGTGCTAGATTCTGCCATATAACGCACTTTTGAAAGCAAAATCTTGCGTCTGAGCAGATTTACAGAGTCAAAAATTTCTCAACGAGACTCAGAAAAAACGCTGATAACTCGCTGGAAACGCAAAATTTTGTGCATTTGAGGACGGGTTCCTGCGTATTATGTTGTATTGGATCAATTTATGTGATTTGCGATACTTTGAAGCTGCTCAGAGTGTGGTAATTTTGACATATTTCTAACATCATATAACTGCAGATAGCGCTCTGAAAACACGAGATATGATGTTTTTGTCGATAGATACATACATATTATGAGGTCCTGAATAAGAATATGAAATTTTTGATTGTGAAAATAAGCGCGGAAAAGCTTGAGTTCGACTCATTCCAAAGTTTGTAAAACTGCGAATAGCACTCTAAAAACACGAAAAAATAATGTATTTGGTGCTAGATTCTGCCATATAACCCACTTTTGAAGCAGAATCTTGCTTCTGAGCAGATTTACAGAGTCAAAAATTCATAAATGAGACTCAGAAAAAGCGATGATAACTTGCTGGAAACGCAAAATTTTGTGCATTTGAGGACGGATTAATGCGTGTTATGTTCTATTGGATAGATTTATGTGATTTGCGATACTTTGAAACTGCTCAGAATGTGGTAATTCTGACTTATGTATTTCAAACTTCATATAACTGCAGATAGCACTCTGAAAACACGATATATGATGTTTTTTGTCGATGAATATGAACTTTTTGATTGTGAAAATCTGCGCGGATTATCGTGATATCGACATATTACGGAGTTTGTAGAACTGCGAATAGCACTCTAAAAACACGAAATATGATGTATTTGGTGCCAGATTCTGCCATATAACGCACTTTTGAAGCAAAATCATGCCTCTGAGCAGATTTACAGAGTCAAAAATTTCTCAACGAGACTCAGAACAAACGCTGATAACTCGCTGTAAACGCAAGATTTTGTGCATTATAGGACAAATTTATGCGTATTATGTTGTATTGGATAGATTTATGTAATTTGCGATACTTTGAAACTGCTCAGAATGAGGTAATTTTGACTAATTTCAAACTTCATGTAACTGCGGATAGCGCTCTGAGAGCACGAAATATGATGTTTTTGTCGATAGATTCAAACATATTATGTGGTCCTGAATACAAATATGAACTATCTAATTGTGAAAATCTTCGCGGAAAAAGCGTGATTTCGACTTAATCCAGAGTTTGTAAAACTGCGAATAGCACTCTAAAAACACGAAATATGATGTATTTGGTGCTAGATTCTGCCATATAACGCACTTTTGAAGCAAAATCTTCCTTTTGAGCAGATTTACAGAGTCAAAAATTTCTCAACGAGACTCAGAGAAAACGCTGATAACACGCAGGAAACGTAACATCTTGTGCATTTGAGAACAGATTCATGCGTATCATGTTGTATTGGATAGATTTATGTGATTTGCGATACTTTGAAAACTGCTCAGAATGTGGTAATTTTGACTTATTTCAAACTTCATATAACTGCAGATAGCGCTCTGAAAACACGGAATATGATGTTCTTGTCGATAGATTCATACATATCATAAGGTCCTGAATAGGAATATGAACTTTTGATTGTGAAAATCTGCGCGGAAAAGCGTGATTTCAACTCATTCCAAAGTTTGTAAAACTGCGAATAGCACTCCAAAAACACGAAATATGATGAATTTGGTGCTAGATTCTGCCATATAACGCACTTTTGAAGCAAAATCTTACTTCTGAGCAGATTTACAGAGTAAAAAATTTCTCAACGAGACTCAGAAAAAACGCTGATAACTTGCTGGGAACGTAAAATTTAGTGCATTTGAGGACGGATTCATGCGTATTATGTTGTATTGGATAGATTTATGTGATTTGCGATAATTTGAAGCTGCTCAGAATGTGGTAATTTCAACTTATTTCAAAACTTCATATAACTGCGGATAGCTTTCTGAGAACACGGAATATGATGTTTTTGTCGAAAGATTCATACATATTATGAGGTCCTGAAGAGGAACATGAACTTCTTGATTGTGAAAATCTGCGCGGAAAAGCTTGATTTCGACCTAATCCAAAGTTTGTAAAACTGCGAATAGCACTCAAAAAACACTAAATATGCTGTATTTGGTGCTGAATTCAGCCATATAACGCACTTTTGTAGCAGAATCTTATTTCTGAGCAGATTTACAGAGTCAAAACTTTCTCAACGAGACTCAGAAAAAACGCTGATAACTCGCTGGAAACGCAGAATTTTGTGCATTTGAGGACGGATTCATGCGTATTATGTTGTATCGGATGGATTTATGTGATTTGCGATACTTTGAAACTGCTCAGATGTGGTAATTTTGACTTATTTCAAACTTCATATAACTGCAAATAGTGCTCTGAGAACACGGAATATGATGTTTTTGTCAATAGATTCATACATATTATGAGGTCCTGAATAGGAATATGAACTTTTTGATCAAGAAAATTTGCGCGGAGAAGCGTGATTTCAACTTATTCCAAAGTTTGTAAAACTGCGAATAGCACTCTGAAAACACAAAATATGGTGTATTTGGTGCTAGATTCTGTCATATAACGCACTTTTGAAGCAAAATCTTGCTTCTGAGCAGATTTACAGACTCAAAAATTTCTCAACGAGACTCAGAAAAAACGCTGATAACTCGCTGGGAGCGCAAAATTCTGTGCATTTGAGGACAGAATCATGCGAATTATGTTGTGTTGGATAGATTTTTGTGATTTGCGATACTTTGAAACTGCTCAGAATCTGGTAATTTTGACTTATTTTAAAGTTCATATAACTGCAGATAGCGCTCAGAAAACACGAAATATGATGTTTTTGTTGATAGATTCATACATAATATGAGGTCCCAAATAGCAATATGAACATTTTGATTGTAAAAATCTGCGCAGAAAAGCGTGATTTCAACTTATTCCAAAGTTTGTGAAACTGCGAATAGCACTCTAAAAACACGAAATATGATGTATTTGGTGCTAGATTCTGCCATATAACGCTATTTCGAAGCAAAATCATGCTTCTGAGCAGATTTACAGAGTCAATAATTTCTGAACGAGACTCAGAAAAAACGCTGATCACTCGCTGGAAACGAAAAAATTTTGTGCGTGTGAGGACGGATTCATGCGTATCCTGTTCTATTGGATAGATTCATGTGATTTGCGATACTTTGAAACTTCTCAGAAACTGGTGAATTTAACTTATTCCAAAGTTTATATAACTGCAGATAGGGCTCTGAAAACACCTAATATGATGTTTTTGATGATAGATTCATACGTATTATGAGGTCCTTAATAGGAATATGAACTTTTTGATTGTGAAAATATGCGCGGAAAAGCGTGATTTCAACACATTCCAAAGTTTGTAAAACTGCAAATTGCACTCTAAAACCACGAAATATGATGTATTTGGGCTAGATTCTGCCATACAACGCTATTTAGAAGCAAAATCTTTCTTCTGAGCAGATTTACAGAGTCAAAAATATCTCAACGAGACTCAGAGAAAAACGCTGATAACTCGCTGGAAACACAAAATTTTGAGCAATTGAGGACGATTTCATGCGTATTATGTTGCATTGGATAAATTTATGTTATTTGCGATACTCTGAAACTGCTCAGAATGTGGTAATTTTGACTTATTTCAAACTTCATATAACTGCAGATAGTGTTCTGAGAACACGAAATATGATGTTTTTGTCGATAGATTCATACATATTATGAGGTATGAATAGGAATATAAACTTTTGATTGTGAAAATCTGCTCGGAAAAGCGTATTCCAAAGTTTGTAAAACTGCGAATAGCACTCTAAAATCACGAAATATGATGTATTTGGTGCCAGATTTTGCCATATAACGCACTTTTGGGGCAAAATCTTGCTTCTGAGCCGATTTACAGAGTCAAAAATTTCTCAATGAGATTCAGCAAAAACGCTAATAACTCGCTGGAAACGCAGAATTATGTGCATTTGAGGACGGATTCATGCGTATTATGTTGTATTGGATAGATTTATGTGATTTGCGATACTTTTAATCTGCTCAGATTGTGGTAATTTTGACTTATTTCAAACACCATATAACTGCAGATAGCGCTCTGAAAACACAAAATATGATGTTTTTGTCGATAGATTAATACATAATATGAGGTCCTGATTAGGAATATAATACTTCTTGATCGTGAAAATCTGCGCGGGAAAGCGTGATTCCGATCTATTCAAAAAATTGTACAACTGCGAATAGCACTCTAAAAACAGGAGATATGATGTATTTGGTGCTAGATTCTGCCATATAACGCACTTTTGAAGCGGAATCTTGCTTCTGAGCAGATTTACAGCGTCAAAAATTCCTCAACGAGACTGAGAAAAAAAGCTGATAACTCGCTGAAAACGCAAAATTTTGTACATTTGAGGACGGTTCATGCGTATTATGTTGTATTGGATAGATTTATGTGATTTGCGATACATTGAAACTGCTCAGAATGTGGTAGTTTTGACTTATTCCAAACTTCATATAACTGCAGATAGCGCTCTAAATACACGAAATATGATTTTTTTGTCGATAGACTCATACATACTATGAGGTCCTGAATAGGAATATGTACTTTTTGATTGTAAAAATCTGCGCGGAAGAGCGTGATTTCGACTTATTCCAAAGTTTGTGAAACTGCGAATAGCACTCTAAAACACGAAATATGATGTATTTGGTGCTAGATTTTGCTATATAACGCTCTTTTGAAGCAAAATCTTGCTTCTGAGTAGATTTACAGAGTCAAAAATTTCTCAATGAGACTAAGCAAGAACGCTGATAACTTGCTGGAAACGCGAAATTTTGTGCATTTGAGGAGGGATTCATGCGTATTATGCTGTATTGGATAGATTAATGTGATTTGCGATACTTTGAAACTGCTCAGAATGTGGTAATTTTGACTTATTCCAAACTTCATATAACTGCAGATAGCGCTCTGGAAACACAATATATGATGTTTTTGTCGATAGATTCATACATATTTTGAGGTCCTAAATAGGAATATGAACTTTTTGATTGTGCGGGAAAGCGTGATTCCAACTTATTCCAAGGTTCGTAAAACTCCAAATAGCACTCTAAAAAACACGAAATATGATGTATTTGATGCTAGATTCGGCCATATAACGCATTTTTGAAGCAAAATCTTGCTTCTGGGCAGATTTACAGAGTCAAAAATTTCTCAACGAGACTCAGAAAAAACGCTGGTAACTCGCTGGAAACCGCAAAGTTTCGTGCATTTAAGGACGGATCCATGCGTATTATGTTGTATTGGATAGATTTATGTGATTTGCGATATTTTGAATCTGCTCAGAATGTGGTAATTTTGACTTATTTCAAACTCCATATAACTGCAGATAGCGCTCTGAAAACACGAAATATGATGTTTTCGTCGATAGATTCATACATATCATGAGGTCCTGAATGGGAATATGAACTTTTGGATTGTGAAAATCTGCGCGGAAATACGTGATTTCGACTTATTCAAAAGTTTGTAAAACTGCGAATAGCACTCTGAAACTCATAATATGATGTCTTTGGTGCCAGATTTTGCCATATAACGCACTTTTGAAGCAGAATCTTGCTTCTGAGCAGATTTACAAAGTCAAAAAATTTCTCAACGAGACTCAGAAAAAAACGCTGATGACTCGCTGGAAACGCAAAATTTTGTGCATTTGAGAAAGGATTCATGCGTATTATGTTGTATTGGATAGATTTATGTAATCTGCGATACTTTGAAACTGCTCAGAATGTGGTGATTTTGACTTATTTCAAACTTCATATAACTGCTGATAACGCTCTTAAAACACGAAATATGATGTTTTTGTCGATAGATTCATACATATTATGAGGTCTTGAATAGGAATATGAACTTTTGATTGTGAAAATCTGCGCGGAGAAGCGTGATTTCGACTCATTCCAGAGTTTGTAAAACTGCGAATAGCACTTTAAAAACCACGAATTATGATGTATTTGGTGCTAGATTCTGCCATATTAACGCACTTATGGGGCAAAATCTTGCTTATGTGCAGATTTACAGAGTCAAAAATCTCTCTACGAAACTCAGAAAGAACGCTGGTAACACGCTGGAAACGCAAAATTTCCTGCATTTTAGGAGGAATCATGCGTATTATGTTGTATTGAATAGATACATGTGATTTGCGATACTTTGAAACTGCTCAGAATGTGGTAATTTTGACATATTTCAAACTTCATATAACTGCAGATAGCGCTTTGTAAACACGGAATATGATGTTTTTGTCGATGAATTCATACATATTATGAGGTCTTGAATAGGAATGTGAACTTTTTGAGTGTGAAGATCCGCGCGGAAAAGCGTTATTTTCGACTTATTCCAATGTTTGTAAAACTGCAAATAGCACTCTAAAAACACGAAATATGATGTATCTGGTGCTAGATTCTGCCATATAGCGCACTTTCAAAGCAAGATCTTGCTTCTGAGCAGATTTTCAGGGTCAAAAATTTCTTAACGAGACCCTGAAAAAACGCTGATAACTTGCTGAATACGCAAAATTCGTGAATTTGAGGACCGATTCATGCGTATTATGTTGTATTGGATAGATTTATGTGATTTGCGATACTTTAAAAACTGCTCAGAATGTGGTAATTTTGACTTATTTCAAACTTCATATAACTGCAGATGGCGTTCTGAAAACACGAAATATGATGTTTTTGTCGATAGATTCATACATATAATGAGGTTCTGAATAGAAATATGAGCTTTTTGATTGTGAGAATCTGCACGGAAAAGCGTGATTTCGACTTATTCCAAAGTTTGTAAAACCGCGAAAAGCACTCTAAAAACACGAAATATGATGTATTTGGTGCTAGATTCTGCCATATAACGGACTTTTAGAGCAAAATCTTGCTTCTGAGCAGATTTACAGAGTCAAAAATTTCTCAACGAGACTCAGAAAGAACGCTAATAACTAGCTGGAAACGCAAAATTTTGTGCATCTGAAGACGGATTCATGCGTATTATTTTGTATTGGATAGATTTATGTGATTTGCGATACTTTGAAACTGCTCAGAATGTGATAATTTTGACTTATTTCAAACTCCATATAGCTGCAGATAGCGCTCTGAAAACACAGAATATGATGTTTTTGTTGATGGATTCATACATACTATGAGGTCCTGAATAGGAATATGAACTTTTCGATTGTGAAAATCTGCGCGGATTAGCGTGATTTCAACTTACTCCAAAGTTTATAAAACTGCAAATGGCACTCTAAAAACACGGAATATGAATGTATTTGATGCTGGATTCTGCCATATAACGCACTTTTGAAGCAAAATCTTGCTTTTCAGCAGATTTACACAGTCAAAAATTTCTCAACGAGACTCAGAAAAAACGCTGATAACTCTTTGGAAACGCAAAATTTTGTGCATTTCAGAACGGATTCATGCGTGTTATATTCTATTGGATAGATTTGTGTCATTTTCAATACTTTGAAACTGCTCAGAATGTGGTAATTTTGACTTATTTCAAACTCCATATAACTGCAGATAGCGCTCTGAAAACACGTCATATGATGTTTTTGTCGATAGATTCACACATATCATGAGGCCCTGGATGAGAATATGAAATTTTTGATTGTGAAAATTTGCGCGGAAAAGCGTGATTTCGACTTATTCCAAAGTTTGTAGAACTGCGAATAGCACTCTGAAGACACGAAACATGATGTATTTGGTGCTAGATTCTGCCATATAGCGCACTTTTAAGGTGAAATCTTGCTTCTGAGCAGATTTTCAGTCCTAAATTTCTCAACGAGACTCAAGAAAAACGCTGATAACTCGCTGGAAACACAAAATTCTGTGCATTTGGGAACGGATTTATGCGTATCATGTCGTATTCGATAGATTTATGTGATTTGCTATACTTTGAAACTGCTCAGAATGTGGTAATTTTGACTTATTCAAACTTCATATAACTGCAAATAGCGCTCTGAAAACACGAAATATGATGTTTTTGTTGATAGATTCATACATATTATGAGTTCTTGAATAGAAATATGAACTATTTGATTGTGAAAATCTGCGCGGAAAAGCGTGATTTTAACTTATTCCAAATTTTGTGAAACTGCAAATAGCACTCTAAAAACACAAAAATATAATGTATTTGGTGCTAGATTCTGCCATATAAAGCACTTTTGAAGCAAAATCTTGTTTCTGAGCAGATTAACAGAGTCAAAAATCTCTCAACAAGACTCAAAAAAAAACGCTGATAACTCGCTGGAAACGCAGATCTGTGCATTTGAACACGGGCTCATGCGTATTATGTTGTATTGGATAGATTTATGTGATTTGCGATACTTTGAAACTGCTTAGAATGTGGTCATTTTGACCTATTCCAAACTTCATATAACTGCAGATAGCGCTCTGAAAATACGAAATATGATGTTTTTGTCGATAGATTCATGCATATTATGAGGTCCTGAATAGGAATATGAACTTTTTGATTGTGAAAATCTGCGCGGAAAAGCGTGATTTCAACTTATTCTAAAGTTTGTGAAACTGCAAATAGCACTCTAAAAACAAGAAATATGATGTATTTGGTGCTGGATTCTGCCATATAACGCACTTTTGAAGCAAAATCTTGATTCTGAGCAGATTTACAGAGTCAAAAATTTTTCAACGAGACTCAGAAAAAACATTAATAACTCGCTGGAAACGCAAAATTTTGTGCATTTGAGGACGGATTCATGTGTATAATGTTGTATTGGATGCATTTATGTGATTTGCGATACTTTGAAGCTGCTGAGAATGAGGTAATTTTGCCTTATTTCAAACTTCATATAACTGCAGATAGCACTCTGAAAACACGAAATATGATGTTTTTGTCGATAGATCCATAGATATTTTGAGGTCCTGAATAGGGATATGAACTTTTTGATTGTGAAAATCTGCGCGGAAAAGCGTGATTTCGACTTATTCCAAAGTTTGTGAAACTGCGAATAGCACTCTAAAAACACGAAATATTATGTATTTGGTGCCAGATTCTGCCATATAATGCCACTTTTGAAGCAAAATTTTGCTTCTGAGCAGATTTACAGAGTCAAAAATTTCTCAACGAGAAAAAAAAAAAACGGTAATAACTCGCTGGAACGCAAAATTTTGTGCATTTGAGGAGAGAATCATGCGTATTATGTTGAATTGGATAGATTTATGTGATTTTGCGATACTTTGAAACTGCTCAGAATGTGGTAATTCTGACTTATTCCAAATTTCATATAACTGCAGATAGCGCTCTGAAAATACGAAATATGATGTTTTTGTCGATAGATTCATACATATTATGAGGTCCAGAATAGGAATATGAACTTTTAGATTCCAAAAATCTGCGCGGGAAAGCGTGATTTCGACTTATTCCAAAGTTTGTGAAACTGCGAATAGCACTCTAAAAACACAAATTATGATGTATTTGGTGCTAGATTCTGCCATATAACGCACTTTTTGAAGCAAAATCTTACTCCTGAGCAGATTCACAGAGTCAAATATTTCTCAACGAGACTCAGAAAAAACGCTGATTACTCGCTGGAAACGCAAAATTTTGTGCATTTGAGGACGGATTCATGCGTATTATGTTGTATTGAATAGATTTATGTGATTTGCGATAGTTTGAAATTGCTCAGAATGTGGTAATTTTGACTTATTTCAAACTTTATATAACTGCAAGATAGCGCTCTGAAAAACACGGAATATGATGTTTTTGTCTATAGATTCATACATATTATGAGGTCCTGAATAGGAATATAAACTTTTTGATTGTGAAAATCCGCGCGAAAAAGCGTGATTCCAACTTATTCCAAATTTTGTATAACTGCGAATAGCACTCTAAAAACACAAAATATGATGTATTTGGTGCTAGATTCTGCCATAAAACGCACTTTTGAAGCAAAATCTCGCTACTGGCAGATTTACAGGATCAAAAATCTCTCAACGAGACAGAAAAAACGCTTATAACTCGCTGGAAACGCAAAATTTTGTGCATTCGAAGACGGATTCATGCGTATTATGTTGTATTAGATAGATGTATGTGATTTGCGATACTTTGAAACCGCTCAGAATGTGGTAATTTTGACTTATTTCAAACTTCATATAACTGCAGACTTAGAAAAAACGCTGATTACTTGCTGGAATTGCAGAATTTTGTGCATTTGAGGACGGAATCATGCGTATTATGTTGAACTGGATAGATTTATGTGATTTGCGATACTTACTGCTCAGAATGTGGTAATTTTGACTTATTCCAAACTTCATATAACTGCAGATAGCGCTTTGAAAAACACGTAATATGATGTTTCTGTCGATAGATTCATACATATTATGAGATCCTGAATAAGAATATGAACTTTTAATTGTGAAAATCTGCGCGGAAAAGCGTTATTCCGACTTATCCCAAAGCTTGTAAAACTGCGACTAGCACTCTAGAAACACGAAATATGATGTATTTGGTGCTAGATTCTGCCATATAACTCACTTTTAAAGCAAAATCTTGCTTCTGGCAGATTAACTGAGTCAAAAATTTTCTCAACAAGACTCAAGAAAAACGCTGATAACTCGCTGGAAACGCAAAATTTTGTGCATTTGAAGACGGATTCATGCGTATTATGTTGTATTGGATAGATTTATGTTATTTGCGATACTTTGAAAATGCTCAGAATGTGGTGATTTTGAGTTAGTTCAAACTCCATATAACTGCAGATAGCGCTCTGAAAACACGAAATATGATGTTTTTGTCGATAGATTCATACATATTATGAGGTCCTGAATAGGGAATATGAACTTTTTGATTTTGAAAATTTGCGCGGGAGAGCATGATTTCGACTTATTCCAAAGTTTGTAAAACTGAGATTAGCACTCTTGAAACACAAAGTATGATGTATTAGGTGCCAGATTCTGCCATATAACGCATTTTTGAAGCAAAATCTAGCTTCTGAGCAGATTTACAGAGTCAAAAATTCCTCAACGAGTCTCAGAAAAAACATTGATAACTCGCTGGAAACGCAAAATTCTGTGTATTGCCTATTATGTTGTATTGAATAGATTCATGTTATTTTCGATACTTTGAAACTGCTCAGAATGTGGTAATTTTGACTTATTTCAAACTTCATATAACTGCAGATAGCGCTCTGAAAACACGCAATATGATGTTTTTGTCGATAGATTCATACATATTATGAGGTCCTAAATAGGAATATGAACTTTTTGATTGTGAAAATCTGCCCGGAAAAGCGTGATTTCAACTTATTCCAGAGTTTGTAAAACTGCAAATAGCACTGTAAAAACACGAAATATGATGTATTTGGTGCTAGATTCTGCCATATAACGCACTTTTGAAGCAGAATCTTGCTTCTGGACAGATTTACAGAGTCAAAAAATTTCTCAACGAGACTCAGGAAAAAGGCTAATAACCGCTGGAAACGCAAAATTCTGTGCATTTGAGGACGGATTCATGCGTATTATGTTGTATTGGATAGATTCATGTGATTTGCGATACTGTGAAACTGCTCAGAATGTGTTAATTTTGACTTATTTTAAACTTCATATAAATGCAGATAGCGCTCTGAAAACACAAAATATGATGTTTTTGTCGATAGATTCATACATATTATGAGGTCCTGAATGGAATATGAACTTTTTGATCGTGAAAATCTGCGCGGAGAAGCGTGATTTAGACTTATTCCAAAGTTTGTAAAACTGCGAATAGCACTCTTTAAACACAAAATTTGATGTATTTGGTGCTAGATTCTGCCATATAACGCACTTTTGAAGCAAAATCTAGCTTCTGAGCAGATTTACAGAGTCAAAAAATTCTCAACGAGATTCAGAAAAAACGTTGATAACTCGCTGGAAACGCAAAATTCTGTGTATTTGAGGACGGATTCATGCGTATTATGTTGTATTGGATAGATTTATGTTATTTGCGATACTTTGAATTGCTCAGAATGTGGTAATTTTGACTTATTTCAAACTTCATATAACTGCAGATAGCGCTCTGAAAACACGAAATATGATGTTTTTGTCGATAGATTCATACATATTATAAGGTCCTGAATAGGAATATGAACTTTTTGTTTGTGGAAATCTGCGCGGAAAAGCGTGATTTCGACTCAATCCAAAGTTTGTAAAACTGCAAATAGCACTCTAAAAACACGAAATATGATGTATTTGGTGCTGGATTCTGCCATATAACGCACTTTTGAAGCAAAATCTTGCTTCCGAGCTGATTAAACAGAGTCAAAATTTCTCAATAAAACTCAGGAAAAATGCTGATTACTCGCTGGAAACGCAAAATTTCGTGCATTTGAGGAAAAATTCATGCGTATTATGTTGTATTGGATAGATTTATGTGATTTGCGATACTTTGAAACTGCTCAGAATGTGGTAATTTTTACTTTCTCCAAACTTCATATAACTGCAGATAGTGCTCTGAAAAACACGAAATATCATGTTTTTGTCGATAGATTCATACATATTATGAGGTTCTGAATAGAAATATGAACTTTTTGATTGTGGAAATCTGCGCGGGAAAGTGTGATTTCAACTCTTTCCACAGTTTGTAAAACTTCAAATAGCATTGTAGAATCACGAAATATGATGTATCTGGTGCTAGATTCTGCCATATAACGCACTTTTGGAGCAAAATCTTGCTTCTGGGCAGATTTACAGGAGTCAAAAATTTCTCAACGAGACTTAGAAAAAACGCTGATTACTCGCTGGAAACGCCAAATTTTGTGCATTTGCGGTCGGATCCATGCGTATTATGTTCTAATGGATAGATTTTTGTGATTTGCGATACTTTGAAACTGCTCAGAATGTGGTAATTTTGACATATTTCAAACTTCATATAACTGCAGATAGCGCCCTGAAAACACGAAATATGATGCTTTTGTCGATAGATTCATGCATATTATGAGGTTCTTAATAGGAATATGAACTTTTTTGATTGTGAAAAAACTGCGCTGAAAAGCGTGATTTCAACTTACTCCAAAGTTGTAAAACTGCGAATAGCACTCTAAAAACACGAAATTTGATGAATTTGGCGCTAGATTCCGCCATATAACGCACTTTTGAAGCAAAATCTTGCTTCTGAGCAGATTAACAGGGTCAAAAATTTCTCAACGAGACTCAGAAAAAACGCTTATAACTCGCTGGAAACGCAAAATTTTGTGCATTTGAGGACGGATTCATGCGTATTATGTTGTATTGGATAGACTTATGTGAAATGCGATACTTTGAAACTGCTCAGAATGTGGTAATTTTGACTTATTTCAAACTTCATATAACTGCAGATAGCGCTCTAAAAAACACGAGATATGATGTTTTTGTCGATAGGTTCATACATACCATGAGGTCCTGAATAGGAATATGAACTTTTTGTTTGTGGAAATCTGCGCGGAAAAGCGTGATTTCAACTTATTCCAAAGTTTAAAAAACTGCGAATAGCACTTTAAGACACAAAATATGATGTATTTGGTGCTGGATTCTGCCATATACGCACTTTTGGAGCAAAATCTTGCTTCTGAGCAGATTTACAGAGTCAAAAATTTCTCAACGAGACTCGGAGAAAACGCTGATAAACTCGCTGGAAACGCAAAATTTTGTGCATTTGAGGACGGATTCATGCGTATTAAGTTGTATTGGATAGATTTATGTGATTTGCGATACTTTGGAACTGCTCAGAATGTGGTAATTTTGACTTATTCCAAACTTCATATAACTGCAGATAGCGCTCTGAAAACACGGAATATGATGTTCTTGTCGATAGATTCATACATATTATAAGGTCCTGAATAGGAATATGAACTTTTTGATTGTGAAAATCTGCGCGGAAAAGCATGATTTCAACTCATTCCAAAGTTTGTAAAACTGCGAATAGCACTCCAAAAAACACAAAATATGATGAATTTGGTGCTAGATTCTGCCATATAACGCACTTTTGAAGCAAAATCTTACTTCTGAGCAGATTTACAGAGTCAAAAATTTCTCAACGAGACTCAGAAAAAACGCTGATAACTTGCTGGGAACGCAAAATTTAGTGCATTTTAGGACGGATTCATGCGTATTATGTTGTATTGGATAGATTCATGTGATTTGCGATACATTGAAACTGCTCAGAATGTGGTAATATCAACTAATTTTAAACTTCATATAACTGCAGATAGCGCTCTGAAAACACGGAATATGATGTTTTTGTCGTTGGATTCATACATATTATGAGGTCCTGGGTAAGAATATGTACTTTTTGATTGTGAAAATCTGCGCGGAAAAGCGTTATTTCGACTTATTCAAAAGCTTGTAAAGCTGCGAATAGCACTCTTAAAACACATGATATGATGTATTTGGTGCTGGATGCTGCCATCTAACGCACTTTTGGAGCAAAATCTTGCTTTTGAGCAGGTCTACTGAGTCAAAAATTTCTCAACGAGACTCAGGAAAAACCGCTGATAACTCGCTGAAACGCAAAATTTTGTGCATTTGGAGACGGATTCATGCGTATTATGTTGTATTGGATAGATTTATGTGATTTGCGATACTTTGAAACTGCTCAGAATGTGGTAATTTTGACTTATTTTAAACTTCATATAACTGCGAATAGCGCTCTGAGAACACGAAATATGATGTTTTTGTCTATAGATTTATACATATAAGAGGTCCTGAATAGGAATATCAACTTTTTGATTGTGAAAATCTGCGCAGAAAAGCGTGATTTCGACTTATTCCAAAGTTTGAAAAACTGCAAATAGCACTCTAAAAACACGAAATATGATGTATTTGGTGCTAGATTCTGCCATATAACGCACTTTTGAAGCAAAATCTCGCTCCTGAGCAGATTTACAGAGTCAAAAATTTCTCAACGAGATTCAGAAAAAACGCTGATAACTCGCTGGAAACGCAAAATTTTGTGCATTTGAGGACGGATTCATGCGTATTATGTTGTATTGGATAGATTTATGTGATTTGCGATAATTTGAAACTGCTCAGAATGTGGAGATTTTGACTTATTTCAAACTTTATATAACTGCAGATAGCGCTCTGAAAACATGAAATATGATGTTTTTTGTTAATAGATTCATACATATTATGAGGTCCTGAATAGGAATATGAACTTTTTGATTGTGAAAATTTGCGCGGAAAAGCGTGATTTCGACTTATTCCAATGTTTGTAAAACTGCAAATAGCACTCTAAAAACACGAAATATGATGTATTTGGTGCTAGATTCCGCCATGTAACGCACTTTTGAAGCAAAATCTTGCTTCTGAGCGTATTTACAGAGTCAAAAATCTCTCAACGAGACTCAGAAAGAACGCCGATAAATTGCTGGAAACGCAAAATTTTTGTGCATTTGAGGACGGATTCATGCGTATTATGTTGTATTGGATAGATTTATGTGATTTGCAATACTTTGAAACTGCTCAGAATGTGGTAATTTTGACTTATTCCAAACTTCATATAACTGCAGATAGCGCTCTGAAACACGAGTCAAGATGTTTTGGTAATTAGATTCATACATATTATGAGGTCCTTAATAGGAATATGAACTTTTTGTTTGTGAAAATTTGCGCGGAAAAGCGTGATTTTCGACTTATTCCAAAGTTTGTAAAGCTGCAAATAGCACTCTAATAACATGAAATATGATGTATTTGGTGCTAGATTCCGCCATATAACGCACATTTGGAGCAAAATCTTGCTTCTGAGCAGATTTACAGAGTCAAAAATTTCTCAACGAGACTCAGAAAAAACGCCGATTACTTGCTGGAAACGCAAAATTTTCTGCATTCGAGGACGGATCCATGCGTATTATGTTGTATTGGATAGATTTATGTGATTTGCGATACTTTGAAACTGCTCAGAATGTGGTAATTTTGACTTATTTCAAACTTCATATAACTGCAGATAGCGCTCTGAAAACACGAAATATGATGTTTTTGTCAATAGATTCATACATATATAAGGTCTTTGATAGGAATATGAACTTTTTGATAGTGAAAATCTGCGCGGGAAAGCGTGATTTCCATTCATTCCAAATTTTGTAAAACTTTCAAATAGCACTCTAAAAACACGAATACTGATGTATTTGGTGCTTGATTCTCCCATATAACGCACTTTTAGAGCAAAAGCTTGCTTCTTAGCAGATTTACAGAGTCAAAAATTTTTCAACGAGACTCAGAAAAAACGTCGATAACTTGCTGGAGACGCAAAATTTTGTGCATTTGAGGACAAATTCATGCGTATTATGTTGTATTGGATAGATTTATGTGATTTGCGATACTTTGGAACTGCTCAGAATGTGTTAATTTTGACTTATTTCAAACTTCATATAACTGGAGATAGCGCTCTGAAAACCACGAAATATGATGTTTTTGTCAATAGATTCATACATATTATGAGGTCCTGAATAGGAATATGAACTTTTTGATTGTGAGAATCTGCACGGAAAAGCATGATTTCGACTTATTCCAAAGTCCTGTAAAACTGCAAATAGCACTCTAAAAACACGAGATATGATGTATTTGGTGCTAAATTCTGCCATGTAACGCACTTTTGAAGTAAAATCTTGCTTCTGAGCGGATTTACAGAGTCAAGAGTTTCTCAACGAGACTCAGAAAGAACGCCGATAAATTGCTGGAAACGCAAAATTTTTGTGCATTTGAGGACGGATTCATGCGTATCATGTTGTATTGGATAGATTTATGTGATTTGCGATACTTTGAAACTGCTCAGAATGTGGTAATTTTGACTTATCTCAAACTTCATATAACTGCAGATAGCGCTCTGAAAACACGAAATATGATGTTTTTGTCTATAGATGCATACATATTATGAGGTCCTAAATAGGAATATGAACTTTTTGATTGTGAAAATTAGCGCGGAGGAAGCGTGATTTCGACTTATTCCAAAGTTTGTAAAACTGCAAATAGCACTCTAAAAACACGAAATATGATGTATTTGGTGCTAGATTCTCCCATATAACGCACTTTTAGAGCAAAAGCTTGCTTCTTAGCAGATTTACAAAGTCAAAAATATCTCAACGAGACTCAGAAAACGCCGATAACTTGCTGGAAACGCAAAATTTTGTGCATTTGAGGACGGTTCCATGCGTATTATGTTGTATTGGATAGATTTAAGTGATTTGCGATACTTTGAAACTGCTCAGTATGTGGTAATTTTGACTTATTTCAAACTTCATATAACTGCAGATAGCGCTCTGAAAACACGAAATATGATGTTTTTGTCGATAGATTTATACATATTTTGAGGTCCTGAATAGAAATTTGAACTTTTTGATTGTGAAAATCTGCGCGAAAAAGCATGATTTTGTCTTATTCCAAAGTTTGTGAAACTGCAAATAGCACTCTAAAAACACGAAATATGATGTATTTGGTGCTAGATTCTGCCATATAACGCACTTTTGAAGCAAAATCTTGCTTCTGAGCAGATTTACAGAGTCAAGAATTTATCAACGAGACTCAGAAAAAAACGCCGATAACTTGCTGGAAACGCTAAATTTTGTGCATTTGAGGACGGATTCATGCGTATTATGTTGTATTGGATAGATTTATGTGATTTGCGATATTTTGAAACTGCTCAGAATGTGGTAATTTCGACTTATTCCAAACTTCATATAACTGCAGATAGCGCTCTGAAAACACGAAATATGATGTTTTTGTCTATAGATGCATACATATTATGAGGTCCTAAATAGGAATATGAACTTTTTGATTGTGAAAATTAGCGCGGAGAAGCGTGATTTCGACTTATCCCAAAGTTTGTAGAACTGCAAATAGCACTCTAAAAACACGAAATATGATGTATTTGGTGCTAGATTCTCCCATATAACGCACTTTCAAAGCAAAATCTTGCTTCTGAGCAGATTTACAGAGTCGAAAATTTCTCAACGAGACTCAGAAAAAACGCCGATAACTTGCTGGAAAACGCAAAATTCAATGCATCTGAGGACGGGATGCATGCGTATTATGTTGTATTGGACAGATTTATGTGATTTGCGATACTTTGAAACTGCTCAGAATGTGGTAATTTTGACTAATTTCAAACTTCATATAACTGCAGATAGCGCTCTGGAAACACGAGTATGATGTTTTTGTGAATAGATTCATACATACTATAAGGTCCCGAATAGAAATATGAACTTTTTGATTGTCAAAATCTGCGCGGAAGAGCTTGATTTCGACTTATTCCAAAGTTTGTAAAACTGCAAATAGAACTCTAAAAACACGAAATATGATGTATTTGGTGCTAGATTCTGCCATATAACGCACTTTTGAAGCAAAATCTTGCTTCTGGGCAGATTTACCGAGTCAAAAATTTCTCAACGAGACTCAGAAAAAAACGCCGATAACTTGCTGGAAACGCAAAATTTTGAACATTCGAGGACGGATTCATGCGTATTATGTTGTATTGGGATAGATTCATGTGATTTGCGATACTTTGAAACTGCTCAGAATGTGGTGATTTTGACTTATTGCAAACTTCATATAACTGCAGATAGCGCTCTGAAAACACGAAATATGATGTTTCTGTCAATAGATTCATACATATTATGAGGTCCTGAATGGAATATGAACTTCTTGATTGTGAAAATCTGCGCGGAGAAGCGTGATTTCGACTTATTCCAAAGTTTGTAGAACTGCAAATAGCACTCTAAAAAAAACGAAATATGATGTATTTGGTGCTAGATTCTGCCATATAACGCACTTTTGAAGGAAATCTTGCTTCTGAGCAGATTCACAGAGTCAAAAATTTCTCAACGAGACTCAGGAAAAACGCCGATAACTTGCTGGAAACGCAAAATTTTGTGCATTTGAGGACGGATTCATGCGTAATATGTTTGTATTGGATAGATTCATGTGATTTGCGATACTTTGGAACTGCTCAGAATGTGGTAATTTTGACTTATTTCAAACTTCATATAACTGCAGATAGCGCTCTGAAAACACGAAATATGTTGTTTCTGTCAATAGATTCATACATATTATGAGGTCCTGAATAGGAATATGAACTTTTTGATTATGAAATCTGCGCGGGAGAAGCGTGATTTCGACTCATTCCAAAGTTTGTAAAACTGCAAATAGCACTCTAAAAACACGAAATATGATGTATTTGGTGCTAGATTCTGCCATATAACGAACTTTTGGAGCAAAATCTTGCTACTGAGTAGATTTACAGTCAAAAATTTCCCAACGAGACTCAGAAAAAACGCCGATAACTTGCTGGAAACGCAAAATTTTGTGCATTTGAAGACGGAATAATGCGTATTATGTTGTATCGGATAGATTTATGTGATTTGCGATACTTTGAAACTGCTCAGAATGTGGTAATTTTGACTTATTTCAAACTTCATATAACTGCAGATAGCGCTCTGAAAACACGAAATATGATGTTTTTGTCGAAAGATTCATACATATTATGAGGTCCTGAATAGAAATATGAACTTTTGATTATGGAAATCTGCGCGAAAAGCATGATTAAGACTTATTCCAAAGTTTGTAAAACCGTTAATAGCACTCTAAAAACACGAAATATGATGTATTTGGTGCTAGATTCTGCCATATAACGCACTTTTGAAGCTAAATCTTACTTCTGAGTAGATTTACAGAGTCAAAAATCTCTCAACGAGATTTAGAAAAAGCGCCGATAACTTGCTGGAAACGCAAAATTTTGTGCATTTGAGGACGGATTCATGCGTATTATGTTTTATTGGATAGACTCATGTGATTTGCGATACTTTGAAACTGCTCAGAATGTGGTAATTTTTACTTATTCCAAACTACACATAACTGCAGATAGCGCTCTGAAAACACGGAATATGGAGTTTTTGTTAATAGATTCATACATATTATATGGTCCTGAATAGAAATATGAACTTTTTGATTGTGAAAATTTGCGCGGAAAAGCGTGATTTCGACTTATTCCAGAGTTTTGTAGAATTGCAAATAGCACTCTAAGAACACTAAATATGAAGTATTTGGTGCTAGATGCTGCCATATAACGAACTTTTGAAGCAAAATCTTGTTTCTGAGTAGATTTACAGTCAAAAATTTCTCAACGAAACTCAGAAAATACGCCGATAACTTGCTGGAAACGCAAAATTTTGTACATTTGAAGACGGATTCATGCGTATTATGTTGTATCGGATAGATTTATGTGATTTGCAATACTTTGAAACTGCTCAGAATGTGGTAATTTTGACTTATTTCAAACTTCATATAACTGCCGATAGCGCTCTGAAAACACGAAATATGATGTTTTTTGTCAATAGATTCATACATATTATGGAGGTCCTGAATAGGAATATGAACTTTTTTGATTGTGAAAATCTTCGCGGAAAAGCGTGATTTCGACTTATTCCAAAGTTTGTAGAACTGCAAATAGCACTCTAAAAACACGAAATATGATGTATTTGGTGCTAGATTCTGGCATATAACGCACTTTTAAAGCAAAATCTTGCTTCTGAGCAGATATACAGAGTCGAAAATTTCTCAACGAGACTCAGAAAAAACGCCGATAACTTGCTGGAAACGCAAAATTCAGTGCATCTGAGGACGGATTCATGCGTATTATGTTGTATTGGACAGATTTATGTGATTTGCGATACTTTTGAAACTGCTCAGAATGTGGTAATTTTGACTAATTTCAAACTTCATATAACTGCAGATAGCGCTCTGAAAACACGAATATGATGTTTTTGTGAATAGATTCATACATATTATAAGGTCCCGAATAGGAATATGAACTTTTTGATTGTCAAAATCTGCGCGGAAGAGCTTGATTTCGACTTATTCCAAAGTTTGTAAAACTGCAAAAAGAACTCTAAAAACACGAAATATGATGTATTTGGTGCTAGATTCTGCCATATAACGAACTTTTGAAGCAAAATCTTGCTCCTGAGTAGATTTACAGTCAAAAATTCCTGAACGAAACTCAGAAAATACGCCGATAACTTGCTGGAAACGCAAAATTTTGTGCATTTGGAGACGGATTAATGCGTATTATGTTGTATCGGATAGATTTATGTGATTTTCGATACTTTGAAACTGCTCAGAATGTGGTAATTTTGACTTATTTCAAACTTCATATAACTGCAGATAGCGCTCTGAAAACACGAAATATGATGTTTTTGTCGATAGATTCATACATTATTATGAGGTCCTGAATAGAAATATGAACTTTTGATTATGGAAATCTGCGCGGAAAAGCATGATTCAGACTTATTCCAAAGTTTGTAAAACCGTTAATAGCACTCTAAAAACACAAAATATGATGTATTTGGTGCTAGATTCGGCCATATAACGCACTTTTGAAGCTAACAGGCTTATTCTCTAAGCAATCGTTGAGTCGTCACGATTCGGTATGTAGCGAAATTTCGTTATCATGACGAAAATTGTTAAAATGGTATTCTGTAACTTGAAATTCGTTATTTCTCAACGAAAATTGATAACGATTTTCCGTTAAGATCATATAACATTAACGAAACCAAAATAGCTGTCGTTGAATTTATTAACAGTGCTTTTACTTCGTAACACTATTTGATTTAACGCAAATCAATGGATAATCATCCTGAATTGATACTGTTTCTACAATATCTGGAAGAAAATGATGAAATATAAAATTTTAATTCGAATAGATATATAAAAATAGCCTAACCCGAATTTTAATTTCTTCAAGACGGAATTTGCGCATTTTACATTCACACTTACGGGATATTAGTAACCTATTCACAGTACCTGAACAAAATTTTCGTAAATTATTTCGATTATCCAGAGAAGCGGAACAAGATTTTGTAAATGAGCTTTTACCACTGATGGAACAAAATGTACGATTAACTGCAATACCCAATGTTCTAAAAGTATGTAACACCTATAATTACGTTTTATTTTATATGACAGAACAGTATAAAATATTTTAACTATTAGATTATGACAGCACTTCACTTCTTTGCTCATGGAAGTTACCAAAAATCAATTGGAAAAGATTACAATTTAGCATTGAGTCAATTGTCAGTTAGTAGATGTATAACTAGCGTAAGCTCTGCCATAACTGAACACTTGCTTCCTAGGTATATCAAACCTCCAACAACAGATCAACAAAAAATTTGACTGAAGAAAGAAAATCTACATAATATTTTTCATTTTTTTATTGACGCTGATGTTTATTTCTTTCATTACATTCATATCATGTCAAATTTTGACTTGAAATTATTCAAATGTTGTCGACAGAATTACCAAACTTAAATTTGACTGTCAAAAATAATACCGATTTCGTTATAAAACATTGTCAAGGTCACATAAATAACGAATGATGTTACAGAATACGAATATAACGAATTTCGTTATCCAATGAGACCGAAATCGTATACAACGAAAATCGTCATGATAACGATCTGTTATTTCGTTATTTTACAGAATAGGCCTGTTAATCTTGCTTCTGAGTAGATTTACATTTTGTGCATTTGAGGACGGATTCATGCGTATTATGTTGTAATGGACAGATTATGTGATTTGCGATACTTTGAAACTGCTCAGAATGTGGTAATTTTGACTTTTTCAAACTTCATATAACTGCAGATAGCGCTCTGAAAACACGAAGTATGATGTTTTTGTCAATAGATTCATGAATATTATGAGGTCCTGAATAGAAATAGGAACTTTCTGATTGTGAAAATCTGCGCGGAAAAGCGTGATTTCGAACTGTTCCAAAGTTTGTAAAACTGCAAATAGCACTCTAAAAACATGAAATATGATGTATTTGGTGCTAGATTCTGCCATATAACGCACTTTTGAAGCAAAATCTTGCTTCTGAGCAGATTTACAGAATCAAAAATTTCTCAACGAGACTCAAAAAAAACGCCGATAACTTGCTGGTAACGCATGATTTTGTGCATTTGAGGACGGATTCATGCGTATTATGTTGTATTAGATAGATTTATGTGATTTGCGATACTTTGGAACTGCTCAGAATGTGGTAATTTTGACTTATTTCAAACTTCATATAACTGCAGATAGCGCTCGGAAAACACAAAAATATGATGTTTTTGTCAATAGATTCATACATATTATGAGGTCCTGAATAGAAATATGAACTTTTCAATTGTGAAAATCTGCGCGGGAAAGCGTGATTTAGACTTATTCCAGAGTTTGTAAAACTGCAAAAAGCATCTAAAAACACGAAATATGAAGTATTTTGGTGCTAGATTCTGCCATATAACGCACTTTTGGAGCAAAATCTTGCTTTTGAGCAGATTTACAGAGTCAAAAATATCCAAACGAGACTCAGAAAAAACGCCGATTACTTGCTGTAAACGAAAATTTTGTGCATCTGAGGACGAATTCATGCGTTTTATGTTGTATTGGATAGATTGATGTGATTTGCGATACTTGGAAACTGCTCAGAATGTGGTAATTCTGACTTATTTTCTAACTTCATATAACTGCAGATAGCGCTCTGAAAACACGAAATATGATGTTTTTGTCAATAGATTCATACATATTATGAGGTCCTGAATAGAAATATGAACTTTTTGATTGTGAAAATCAGCGCGGAAAAGTGTGATTCCGACTTATTCCAGAGTTTGTAAAACTGCAGATAGCACTCTAAAAACACGAAATATGATGTATTTGGTGCTGGATTCTGCCATATAATACACTTTTGAAGCAAAATCTTGCTTCTGAGCAGATTTACAGAGTCAGAAATTTCTCAACGAGACTCAGAAAAAACGCCGATAACTTGCTGGAAACGCAAAATTTTGTGCATTTGAGGACGAATTCATGCGTATTATGTTGTATTGAATAGATTTAATGTGATTTGCGATACTTTGAGACTGCTCAGAATGTGGTGATTTTGACTTCTTTCAAACTTCATATAACTGCAGATAACGCTGTGAAAACACGGAATATGATGTTTTTGTCAATAGATTCATACATATTATGAGGTCCTGAAAGGAAATATGAACTTTTTGATTGTGAAAATTTGTACGGAAAAGCGTGATTTCGACTTATTCCAAAGTTTGTAAAACTGCAAATAGCACTCTAAAAACACGAAATATGATGTATTTAATGCTAGATTCTGCCATATAACGTACTTTTGAAGCAAAATCTTGCTTCTGAGCAGATTTACAGAGTCAAACATTTCTCAACGAGACTCAGAAAAAACGCCGATAACTTGCCGGAAACGCTTAATTTTGAGCATTTGAGGACGGATTCATGCGTATTATGTTGTATTGGATAGATTTATGTGATTTGCGATATTTTTGAACTGCTCAGAATGTGGTAATTTCGACTTATTTCAAACTACATATAACTGCAGATAGCGCTCTGAAAACACGATATATGATGTTTTCGTCTATAGATGCATACATATTATGAGGTCCTTAATAGGAATATGAACTTTTTGATTGTGAAAATTTGCGCGGAGAAGCGTGATTTCGACTTATTCCAAAGTTTGTAAAACTGCAAATAGCACTCTAAAAACACGAAGTATGATGTATTTGGTGCTAGATTCTGCCATATAACGCAATTTTGAAGCAAAATACTGCTTCTGAGCAGATTTACAAAGTCAAAAATTTCTCAACGAGAATCAGAAAACGCCGATAAACTTGCTGGGAACGCAAAATTTTTGTGCATTTGAGGACGGATTCATGCGTATTATGTTGTAATTGGATAGATTTATGTGATTTGCGATACTTTGGAACTGCTCAGAATGTGTTAATTTTGACTTATTTCAAACTTCATATAACTGCAGATAGCGCTCTGAAAACACGAAATATGATGTTTTTGTCAATAGATTCATACATATTATGAGGTCCTGAATAGGAATATGAACTTTTTGATTGTGAGAATCTGCGCGGAAAAGCATGATTTCGACTTATTCCAAAGTCTGTAAAACTGCAAATAGCACTCTAAAAACACGAGATATGATGTATTTGGTGCTAAATTCTGCCATGTAACGCACTTTTGAAGTAAAATCTTGCTTCTGAGCGGATTTACAGAGTCAAGAGTTTTCTCAAACGAGACTCAGAAAGAACGCCGATAAATTGCAAAAAACGCAAAATTTTTGTGCATTTGAGGACGGATTCATGCGTATCATGTTGTATTGGATAGATTTATGTGATTTGCGATACTTTGAAACTGCTCAGAATGTGGTAATTTTTGACTTATCTCAAACTTCATATAACTGCAGATAGCGCTCTGAAACACGAAATATGATGTTTTTTGTCTATAGATGCATACATATTATGAGGTCCTAAATAGGAATATGAACTTTTTGATTGTGAAAATTAGCGCGGAGAAGCGTGATTTCGACTTATTCCAAAGTTTGTAAAACTGCAAATAGCACTCTAAAAAACACGAAATATGATGTATTTGGTGCTAGATTCTCCCATATAACGCACCTTTTAGAGCAAAAGCTTGCTTCTTAGCAGATTTACAGAGTCAGAAAATATCTCAACGAGACTCAGAAAACGCCGATAACTTGCTGGAAACGCAAAATTTTGTGCATTTGAGGACGGTTCCATGCGTATTATGTTGTATTGGATAGATTTAAGTGATTTGCGATACTTTGAAACTGCTCAGTATGTGGTAATTTTGACTTATTTCAAACTTCATATAACTGCAGATAGCGCTCTGAAAACACGAAATATGATGTTTTTGTCGATAGATTTATACATATTTTGAGGTCCTGAATAGAAATTTGAACTTTTTGATTGTGAAAATCTGCGCGAAAAAGCATGATTTTGTCTTATTCCAAAGTTTGTGAAACTGCAAATAGCACTCTAAAAACACGAAATATGATGTATTTGGTGCTAGATTCTGCCATATAACGCACTTTTGAAGCAAAATCTTGCTTCTGAATAGATTTTACAGAGTCAAAAATTTCTCAACGAGACTCAGAAAAAACGCCGATAACTTGCTGGAAAACGCTAAATTTTGTGCATTTGAGGGACGGATTCATGCGTATTATGTTGTATTGGATAGATTTATGTGATTGCGATATATTGAAACTGCTCAGAATGTGGTAATTTCGACTTATTCCAAACTTCATATAACTGCAGATAGCGCTCTGAAAACACGAAATATGATGTTTTTGTCTATAGATGCATACATATTATGAGGTCCTAAATAGGAATATGAACTTTTTGATTGTGAAAATTTGCGCGGAGAAGCGTGATTTCGACTTATTCCAAAGTTTGTAGAACTGCAAATAGCACTCTAAAAACACGAAATATGATGTATTTGGTGCTAGATTCTCCCATATAACGCACTTTTAAAGCAAAATCTTGCTTCTTAGCAGATTTACAGAGTCGAAAATTTCTCAACGAGACTCAGAAAAAACGCCGATAACTTGCTGGAAACGCAAAATTCAATGCATCTTGAGGACGGATTCATGCGTATTATGTTGTATTGGACAGATTTATGTGATTTGCGATACTTTGAAACTGCTCAGAATGTGGTAATTTTGACTAATTTTCAAACTTCATATAACTGCAGATAGCGCTCTGAAAACACGAATATGATGTTTTTGTGAATAGATTCATACATACTATAAGGTCCCGAATAGAAATATGAACTTTTTGATTGTCAAAATCTGCGCGGAAGAGCTTGATTTCGACTTATTCCAAAGTTTGTAAACTGCAAATAGAACTCTAAAAACACGGAATATGATGTATTTGGTGCTAGATTCTGCCATATAACGCACTTTTTGAAGCAAAATCTTGCTTCTGGGCAGATTTACCGAGTCAAAAATTTCTCAACGAGACTCAGAAAAAACGCCGATAACTTGCTGGAAACGCAAAATTTTGAACATTCGAGGACGGATTCATGCGTATTATGTTGTATTGGATAGATTCATGTGATTTGCGATACTTTGAAAACTGCTCAGAATGTGGTGATTTTGACTTATTGCAAACTTCATATAACTGCAGATAGCGCTCTGAAAACACGAAATATGATGTTTCTGTCAATAGATTCATACATATTATGAGGTCCTGAATGGGAATATGAACTTTCTTGATTGTGAAAATCTGCGCGGAGAAGCGTGATTTCGACTTATTCCAAAGTTTGTAGAACTGCAAATAGCAACTCTAAAAAAAACGAAATATGATGTATTTGGTGCTAGATTCTGCCATATAACGCACTTTTGAAGCAAATCTTGCTTCTGAGACAGATTCACAGAGTCAAAAAATTCTCAACGAGACTCAGGAAAAACGCCGATAACTTGCTGGAAACGCAAAATTTTGTGCATTTGAGGACGAATTCATGCGTAATATGTTGTATTGGATAGATTCATGTGATTTGCGATACTTTGGAACTGCTCAGAATGTGGTAATTTTGACTTATCTCAAACTTCATATAACTGCAGATAGCGCTCTGAAAACACGAAATATGTTGTTTCTGTCAATAGATTCATACATATTATGAGGTCCTGAATAGGAATATGAACTTTTTGATTATGAAAATCTGCGCGGAGAAGCGTGATTTCGACTCATTCCAAAGTTTGTAAAACTGCAAATAGCACTCTAAAAACACGAAATATGATGTATTTGGTGCTAGATTCTGCCATATAACGAACTTTTGGAGCAAAATCTTGCTTCTGAGTAGATTTACAGTCAAAAATTTTCCAACGAGACTCAGAAAAAACGCCGATAACTTGCTGGAAACGCAAAATTTTGTGCATTTGAAGACGGAATAATGCGTATTATGTTGTATCGGATAGATTTATGTGATTTGCGATACTTTGAAACTGCTCAGAATGTGGTAATTTTGACTTATTTCAAACTTCATATAACTGCAGATAGCGCTCTGAAAACACGAAATATGATGTTTTTGTCGAAAGATTCATACATATTATGAGGTCCTGAATAGAAATATGAACTTTTGATTATGAAAATCTGCGCGGAAAAGCATGATTAAGACTTATTCCAAAGTTTGTAAAACCGTTAATAGCACTCTAAAAACACGAAATATGATGTATTTGGTGCTAGATTCTGCCATATAACGCACTTTTGAAGCTAAATCTTACTTCTGAGTAGATTACAGAGTCAAAAATCTCTCAACGAGATTTAGAAAAAGCGCCGATAACTTGCTGGAAACGCAAAATTTTGTGCATTTGAGGACGGATTCATGCGTATTATGTTTTATTGGATTAGACTCATGTGATTTGCGATACTTTGAAACTGCTCAGAATGTGGTAATTTTTACTTATTCCAAACTACACATAACTGCAGATAGCGCTCTGAAAACACGGAATATGGAGTTTTTGTTAATAGATTCATACATATTATATGGTCCTGAATAGAAATATGAACTTTTTGATTGGTGAAAATTTGCGCGGAAAAAGCGTGATTTCGACTTATTCCAGAGTTTGTAGAACTGCAAATAGCACTCTAAGAACACTAAATATGAAGTATTTGGTGCTAGATTCTGCCATATAACGAACTTTTGAAGCAAAATCTTGTTTCTGAGTAGATTTACAGTCAAAAATTTCTCAACGAAACTCAGAAAATACGCCGATAACTTGCTGGAAAACGCAAAATTTTGTACATTTGAAGACGGATTCATGCGTATTATGTTGTATCGGATAGATTTATGTGATTTGCAATACTTTGAAAACTGCTCAGAATGTGGTAATTTTGACTTATTTCAAACTTCATATAACTGCCGATAGCGCTCTGAAAACACGAAATATGATGTTTTTGTCAATAGATTCATACATATTATGAGGTCCTGAATAGGAATATGAACTTTTTGATTGTGAAAATCTTCGCGGAAAAGCGTGATTTCGACTTATTCCAAAGTTGTGTAGAACTGCAAATAGCACTCTAAAACACGAAATATGATGTATTTTGGTGCTAGATTCTGGCATATAACGCACTTTTAAAGCAAAATCTTGCTTCTGAGCAGATATACAGAGTCGAAAATTTCTCAACGAGACTCAGAAAAAACGCCGATAACTTGCTGGAAACGCAAAATTTAGTGCATCTGAGGTCGGATTCATGCGTATTATGTTGTATTGGACAGATTTATGTGATTTGCGATACTTTGAAACTGCTCAGAATGTGGTAATTTTGACTAATTTCAAACTTCATATAACTGCAGATAGCGCTCTGAAAACACGAATATGATGTTTTTGTGAATAGATTCATACATATCATAAGGTCCCGAATAGGAATATGAACTTTTTGATTGTCAAAATCTGCGCGGAAGAGCTTGATTTCGACTTATTCCAAAGTTTGTAAAACTGCAAATAGAACTCTAAAAACACGAAATATGATGTATTTGGTGCTAGATTCTGCCATATAACGAACTTTTGAAGCAAAATCTTGCTCCTGAGTAGATTTACAGTCAAAAATTTCTCAACGAAACTCAGAAAATACGCCGATAACTTGCTGGAAACGCAAAATTTTGTGCATTTGGAGACGGATTAATGCGTATTATGTTGTATCGGATAGATTTATGTGATTTTCGATACTTTGAAACTGCTCAGAATGTGGTAATTTTGACTTATTTCAAACTTCATATAACTGCAGACAGCGCTCTGAAAAACACGAAATATGATGTTTTTGTCGATAGATTCATACATATTATGAGGTCCTGAATAGAAATATGAACTTTTGATTATGGAAATCTGCGCGGAAAAGCATGATTCAGACTTATTCCAAAGTTTGTAAAACCGTTAATAGCACTCTAAAAACACGAAATATGATGTATTTGGTGCTAGATTC
>OZ022329.1:29517529-29656578 GCA_963989225.1 Dromius quadrimaculatus | reverse complement strand
CAAGATTTTGCTTCAAAAGTGCGTCATATGGCAGAATCTAGCACCAAATACATCATATTTTGTGTCTTTAGAGTGCCATTTGCAGTTTTACAGACTTTGGAAAAAGTTGAAAATACGCTTTTTCGCGCAGATTTTTACAATCAAAAAGTTAACATTCCTATTCAGGACCTCATAATATGTATGAATCTATCGACAAAAACATTATATTACGTGTTTTCAGAGTGCTATCTGCAGTTATATGAAGTTTGAAATAAGTCAAAATAACCACATTCTGAGCAGATTCAAAGTATCGCTAATCACATGAATCTATCCAATACAACATAATACGCACGAATCCGTCCTCAAATAAACAAAATTTTGCGTTTTCAGCGAGTTATCAGCGTTTTTCCTGAGTCTCGTTGAGAAATTTCTGACTCGGTAAATCTGCTCAGAAGCAAGATTTTGCTCCAAAAGTGCGTTATATGGCAGAATCTAGCACCAAATACATCATATTTCGTGTTTTCAGAGTGCTATTCGCAGTTTTACAAACTTTGGAATAAGTTGAAATCACGCTTTCCCGCGCAGTTTTTCACAATCAAAAAGTTCATATTCCCATTAAGGACCTCATAATATGTATGAATCTATCGACAAAAACATCATATTTCGTGTTCTCAGAGCGCTATCTGCGTTTATATGATGTTTGAAATATGTCAAAATTACCACATTCTGAGCAGTTTCAAAATATCGCAAATCACAAAAATCTATCCAATAGAACATTATACGCATGGATCCGACCGCAAATGCACAAAATTCTGCGTTTCCAGCGAGTTATCAGCGTTTTTTCTAAGTCTCGTTGAGAAATTTCTGACTCTGTAAATCTGCCCAGAAGCAAGATTTTGCCCCAAAAGTGCGTTATATGGCAGAATCTAGCACCAAATACATCATATTTCGTGATTTTACAGTGCTATTTGAAGTTTTACAAACTTGGGAAAGAGTTGAAATCACACTTTCCCGCGCAGATTTTCACAATCAAAAAGTTCATATTTCTATTCAGAACCTCATAATATGTATAAATCTATTGACAAAAACATCATATTTCGTGTTTCCAGAGCGCTATCTGCAGTTATATGAACTTTGAAGTGAGTAAAAATTACCACATTCTGAACAGTTTCAAAGTATCGCAAATCACATAAATCTATCCAATACAACATAATACGCATGAATTTCTCCTCAAATGCACAAAATTTTGCGTTTCCAGCGAGTGATCAGCGTTTTTTCTGAGTTTTATAGAGAAATTTTGACTCTGTAAATCAGCTCGGAAGCAAGATTTTGCTTCAAAAGTGCGTTATATGGCAGAATCTAGCACCAAATACATCATATTTCGTGTTTTTAGAGTGCTATTTACAGTTTCACAAACTTTGGATTGAGTGGAGATCACACTTTTCCGCGCAGATTTCCACAAACAAAAAGTTCATATTCCTATTCAGGACCTTATAATATGTATGAATCTATCGACAAAAACATCATATTTCGTGTTTTCAGAGCGCTATCTGCAGTTATATGAAGTTTGAAATAAGTCAAAATTACCACATTCTGAGCAGTTTCAAAGTATAGCAAATAACATAAATCTATCCAATACAACATAATACGCATGAATCCGTCCTCAAATACACAGAATTTAGCGTTTCCAGCGAGTTATCAACGTTTTTTCTGAATCTCGTTGAGAAATTTTTGACTCAGAAGCAAGATTTTGCTTTAAAAGTGCGTTATATGGCAGAATTTAGCACCAAATACAGCAAATTTCGTGTTTCAAGAGTGCTATTCGCAGTTTTACAAACTTTGGAATAAGTCTAAATCACGCTTCTCCGCGCAGATTTTCACAATCAAAAAGTTCATATTCCTATTCAGGACCTCATAGTATGTATGAATCTATCGACAAAAACCTCATATTTTGTGTTTTAAAAGCGCTATCTGCAGTTATATGAAGTTTAAAATAAGTCAAAATTACCACATTCTGAGCAGTTTCACAGTATCGCAAATCACATGAATCCATCCAATACAACATAAAACGCATGAATCCGTCCTCAAATGCACAGAATTTTGCGTTTCCAGCGAGTTATTAGCCTTTTTCCTGAGTCTCGTTGAGAAATTTTTGACTCTGTAAATCTGTCCAAAAGCTTGATTTTGCTTCAAAAGTGCGTTATATGGCAGAATCTAGCACCAAATACATCATATTCCGTGTTTTTACAGTGCTATTTGCAGTTTTACGAACTCTGGAATAAGTTGAAATCACGCTTCTCCGCGCAGATTTTCACAATCAAAAAGTTCATATACTCATTCAGGACCTCATAATATGTATGAATCTATCGACAAACACATCATATTTCGTGTTTTCAGAGCGCTATCTGCAGTTATATGAAGTTTGAAATAAGGCAAAATTACCACATTCTGAGCAGTTTCAAAGAATCGCAAATCACATAAATATATCCAATACAACATAATACGCATGAATCCTTCCTCAAATGCACAAAATTTTGCGCTTCCAGCAAGCTATAAGCGTTTTTTCTGATACTCGTTGAGAAATTTTTGACTCTGTAAATCTGCTCAGAAAAAAGATTTTGCTTCAAAAGTGCGTTATATGGCAGAATCTAGCGCCAAATTCATCAAATTTCGTGTTTTTAGAGTGCTATTTGCAGTTTTACAAACTTTGGAATAAATTGAATTCACGCTTTCTCGCGCGGTTTTCACAATCAAAAAGTTCATATTCCTATTTAGGACCTCATAATATGTATGAATCTATCGACAAAAACATCATATTCCGTGTTTTCAGAGCGCTATCTGCAGTTAAATGAAGTTTGAAATAAGTCAAAATCACCACATTCTGAGCAGTTTCAAAGTATCAAAAATAACATGAATCTATTCAATACAACATGATACGCATAAATTCGTCCCCAAATAAACAAAATTTTGCGTTTCCAGCGGGTTATCAATGTTTTTCCTGAGTCTCGTTGGGGAAATTTTGATCTGTAAATCTGCTCAGAAGCTAGATTTTGCTTCAAAAGTGCGTTATATGGCAGAATCTGGCATCAAATACATAATACTTCGTGTTTCAAGAGTGCTAATCTCAGTTTTACAAACTTTGGAATAAGTCGAAATCATGCTCTCCCGCGCAAATTTTCAAATTCAAAAAGTTCATATTCCTATTCAGGAGCTCATAATATGTATGAATCTATCGACAAAAACATCATATTTCGTGTTTTCAGAGCGCTATCTGCAGTTATATGGAGTTGGAAATAACTCAAAATCACCACATTCTGAGCATTTTCAAAGTATCGCAAATAACATAAATCTATCCAATACAACATAATACGCATGAATCCGTCTCCAAATGCACAAAATTTTGCGTTTCCAGCGAGTTATCAGCGTTTTTCCTGAGTCTCGTTGAGAAATTTTTGACTCAGTTAATCTGCCCAGTAGCGAGATTTTGCTTCAAAAGTGCGCTATATGGCAGAATCTAGCACTAAATACATCATATTTTGTGTTTTTAGAGTGCTATTCGCAGTTATACAAAATTTGGAATAAGTCGGAATCACGCTTTTCCGCGCAGATTTTCACAATCTAAAAGTTCATGTTTCTATTCAGGACCTCATAATATGTATGAGTCTATAGACAAAAACATCATATTTCGTGTTCTCAAAGCGCTATCTGCAGTTATATAAAGTTTGAAATAAGTCAAAATTACCACATTCTGAGCAATTTCAGAACTATCGCAAATCACATAAATCTATTCAATACAACATAATACGCATGAATCCGTCAACAATGCACGAAATTTTGCGTTTCCAGCGAGTAATCAGCGTTTTTTCTGAGTCTCGTTGAGAAATATTTGACTCTGTGAATCTGCTCAGGAGTAAGATTTTGCTTCAAAAGTGCGTTGTATGGCAGAATCTAGCATCAAATACATCATAATTTGTGTTTTTAGAGTGCTATTCGCAGTTTTACAATATTTGGAATAAGTCGAAATCACGCTTTCCCGCGCAGATTTTTGGAATCAAAAAGTTCATATTCCTATTCTGGACCTCATAATATGTATGAATCTATCGACAAAAACATCATATTTCGTGTTTTCAGAGCGCTATCTGCAGTTATATGAAATTTGAAATGAGTCAAAATTACCACATTCTGAGCAGTTTCAAAGTATCGCAAATCACATAAATCTATCCAATTCAACATAATACGCATGATTCTCTCCTCAAATGCACAAAATTCTGCGTTCCAGCGAGTTACTACCGTTTCTTTTTAGTCTCGTTGAGACATTTTTGGCTCTGTAAATCTGCTCAGAAGCAAGATTTTGCTTCAAAAGTGCGTTATATGGCAGAATCTAGCACCAAATACATGATATTTCGTGTTTTTAGAGTGCTATTCGCAGTTTCACAAACTTTGGAGTAAGTCGAAATCACGCCTTACCGCGCAGATTTTCACAATCAAAAAGATCATATTCCTATTCAGGACCTCATAATATGTATGGATCCATCGACAAAAACATCATATTTTGTGTTTTCAGAGTGCTATCTGCAGTTATATGAAGTTTGAAATGAGGCAAAATTACCTCATTCTGAGCAGCTTCAAAGTATTGCAAATCACATAAATGCATCCAATACAACATTATACGCATGAATCCGTCCTCAAATGCACAAAATTTTGCGTTTCCAGCAAGTTATCAGCGTTTTTTCTGAGTCTCGATGAGAAATTTTCGACTCTGTAAATCTGCTCAGAAGCAAGATTTTGCTTCTAAAGTGCGTTATATGGCAGAATCTAGCACCAAATACATCATATTTCGTGTTATTCGAGTGCCATTCGCAGTTTTAAAAACTTTGGAGTGAGTCGAAATCACTCTTTTCCGCACAGATATTCACAATCAAAAAGTTCATATTCCTATTCAGGACCTCATAATATGTATGATTCTATCGACGAAAACATCATATTCCGTATTTTCAGAGCGCAATCTGCAGTTATATGAAGTTTGAAATAAGTCAAAATTACCAGATTCTGAGCAGTTTCAAAGTATCGCCAATCACATAAATATATCCAATAGAACATAAAACGCATGAATCCGTCCTCAAATGCACAAAATTTTGCGTTCCCAGCGAGTTATCAGCATTTTTCTGAGTCTCGTTGAGAGATTTTTCACTCTGTAAATCTGCTCAGAAGCAAGATTTTGCTTTAAAAGTGCGTTATATAGCAAAATCTAGCACCAAATACATCATATTTCGTGTTTTTGGAGTGCTATACGCAGTTTCACAAACTTTGGAATAAGTTGAAATCACGCTTTCATGCGGAGATTTCCACGATCAAAAAGTTTATATTCCTATTCAGGATCTCATAATATGTATGAATCTATCGACAAAAACATCATATTCCGTGTTTTCAGAGCGCTATCTGCTGTTATATGAAGTTTGAAATAAGTCAAAATTACCACATTCTGAGCAGTTCCAAAGTATCGCAAATCACATCAATCTATCCAGTACAACATGATACGCATGAATCCGTCCTCAAATGCACAAAATTTTGCGTTTCCAGCGAGTAATCAGCGTTTTTTCTGAGTCTCGTTGAGAAATATTTGACTCTGTGAATCTGCTCAGGAGTAAGATTTTGCTTCAAAAGTGCGTTATATGGCAGAATCTAGCACCAAATCAGCATAATTCGTGTTCTTAGAGTCCTATTCGCAGTTTTACAAACTTTGGAATAAGTCGAAATTACGCTTTCTCGCGCAGATTTTCAAGATCAAAAAGTTCATATTCCTATTCAGGACCTCATAATATTTATGAATCTATCGACAAAAAACATCATATTTCGTGTTTTCAGAGTGCTATCTGTAGATATATGAAGTTTGAAATATGGCAAAATTACCACATTCTGAGCAGTTTCAAAGTATCGCAAATCACATAAATGCATCCAATACAACATAATACGCATGAATCCGTCCTCAAATGCACAAAATTTTGCGTTTCCAGCAAGTTATCAGCGTTCTTTCTGAGTCTCGATGAGGAATTTTTGACTCTGTAAATATGCTCAGAAGCAAGATTTTGCTTCAAAAGTGCGTTATATGGCAGAATCTAGCACCAAATACATCATAATTCGTGTTTTTAGAGTGCTATTTGCAGTTTTACAAACTTTGGAGTAAGTCGGAATCACGCTTTTCCGCACAGATTTTCACAATCAAAAAGTCTATATTCCTATTCAGGACCTCATAATATGTATGAATCTATCGACAAAAACATCATATTCCTTGTTTTTAGAGCGCTATCTGCAGTTATATGAAGTTTGAAATAAGTCAAAATTACCAGATTCCGAGCAGTTTCAAAGTATCGCAAATCACATGAATATATCCAATAGAACATAATACGCATAAATCCGTCCTCAAATGCACAGAATTTTGCGTTTCCAGTGAGTTATCTGCGATTTTTCTGAGTCTCGTTGAGGAATTTTTTACTCTGTAAATCTGCTCAGAAGCAAGATTTTGCTTCAAAAGTGCGTTATATCTAGCACCAAATACATCATATTTCGTGTTTTTGGAGTGCTATTCGCAGTTTTACAAATTTTGGAATAAGTTGAAATCACGCTTTTCCGCGGAGATTTTCACGATCAAAAAGTTCATATTCCTATTCAGGACCTCATAATATGTCTAAGTCTATCTACAAAAACATCATATTTCGTGTTTTCAGAGCGCTATCTGCAGTTATATGAAGTTTGAAATGAGTCAAAATTGCCACATTCTGAGCAGTTTCAAAGAATCGCAAATCACATAAATCTATCCAATACAACATAGTACGCATAAATCCGTCCTCAAATGCACAAAATTTTGCGTTTTAGCGAGTTATCAGCGTTTTTTCTGAGTCTCGTTGAGAAATTTTTGACTCTGTAAATCTGCTCAGAAGCAAGATTTTGCTTCAGAAGTGCGTTATATCTAGCACCAAAAACATCATATTCCGTGTTTTTGGAGTGCTATTCGCAGTTTTACAAACTTTGGGATAAGTTGAAATCACGCTTTTCCGCGGAGATTTTCACGATCAAAAAGTTCATATTCCTATTCAGGACCTCATAATATGTAAGAATCTATCGACAGAAACATCATATTTCGTGTTTTCAGAGCGCTATCTGCAGTTATATGATGTTTGAAATAAGTCAAAATTACCACATTCTGAGCAGTTTCAAAGTATCGCAAATCACATAAATCTATCCAGTACAACATGATACGCATAAATCCGTCCCTCAAATGCACAAAATGTTGCGTTTCCAGCAAGTAATCAGCGTTTTTTTCTGAGGCTCGTTGAGAAATATTTGACTTTGTGAATCTGCTCAGAAGTAAGATTTTGCTTCAAAAGTGCGTTATATGGCCGAATCAAGCAACAAATCAGCATAATCCGTGTTTTTATAGTGCTATTCGCAGTTTTACAAACTTTGGAATAAGTCGAAATCACGCTTTCCCGCGCAGATTTTCAAAATCAAAAAGTTCATATTCCTATTCAGGACCTCATAACATGTATGAATCTATCGACAAAAACATCATATTTCGTGTTTTCAGAGTGCTATCTGTAGATATATGAAGTTTGAAATAAGGCAAAATTACCACATTCTGAGCAGTTCCAAAGTATCGCAAATCACATAAATGCATCCAATACAACATAATACGCATGAATCCGTCCTCAAATGCACAAAATTTTGCGTTTCCAGCATGTTATCAGCGTTCTTTCTGAGTCTCGATGAGGAATTTTTGACACTGTAAATCTGCTCAGAAGCAAGATTTTGCTTCAAAAGTGCGTTATATGGCAGAATCTAGCACCAAATACATCATATTTCGTGTTTTTCGAGTGCCATTCGCAGTTTCACAAACTTTGGAGTGAGTCGAAATCACTCTTTTCCGCACAGATATTCACAATCAAAAAGTTCATATTCCTATTCAGGACCTCATAATATGTATGATTCTATCGACGAGAACATCATATTCCGTATTTTCAGAGCCCATTCTGCAGTTATATGAAGTTTGAAATAAGTCAAAATTACCAGATTTTGAGCAGTTTCAAAGTATCGCCAATCACATAAATATATCCAACAGAACATAAAACGCATGAAGCCGTCCTCAAATGCACAAAATTTTGCGTTCCCAGCGAGTTATCAGCGTTTTTTCTGAGTCTCGTTGAGAAATTTTTCACTCTGTAAATCTGCTCAGAAGCAAGATTTTGCTTCAAAAGTGCGTTATATCTAGCACCAGATACATCATATTCCGTGTTTTTAGAGTGCTATTCGCAGTTATATGAAGTTTGAAATAAATCAAAATTACCACATTCTGAGCAGTTTCAAAGTATCGCAAATCACATAAATCCATCAAATACAACATAATACGCATGAATCTGTTCTCGAATGCACAAAATTTTGCGTTTCCAACGAGTTTTCAGCGTTTTTTCTGAGTCTCGTTGATAGATTTTTGACTCTGTAAATCTGCTCAGGAACAAGATTTTGCTCCAAATGTGCGTTATATGGCAGAATATAATCCAAATACATCATATTTTGTGTTTTTAGAGTGCTATTCGCAGTTTTACAAACTTTGGAATAAGTCTCAATCACGCTTTTCTGCGCAGATTTTCGCAATCAAAAAGTTCATATTCCTATTCAGGACCTCATAATATGTATGAATCTATCGACAAAAACATCATATATTGTGTTTTCAGAGCGCTATCTGCAGTTATATGAAGTTTGAAATAAGTCATGATTACCACATTCTGAGCAGTTTCAAAGTATCGCAAATCATATAAATCTATCCAATACAACATAATACGCATGAATCCGTCCTGAAATGCACAAAATTCTGCGTTTCCAGCGAGTTATCAGCGTTTTTTCTGAGTCTCGTTGAGGAATTTTCGACTCTGTGAATCTGCTCAGAAGCAAGATTTTGCTTCAATAGTGCGCTATATGGCAGAACCTAGCATCAAATACATCATATTCTGTGTTCTTATAGTGCTATTCGCAGTTTTACAATCTCTGGAATAAGTCGAAATCACGCTTTCCCGCGCAGATTTTTACAATCGAAAAGCTCATATTCCTATTCAGGACCTCATAATATGAATGAATCTATCTACAAAAACATCATATTCCGTGTTTTCAGAGCGCTATCTGCAGTTATATAAAGTTTGAAATAAGTCAAATTAACCACATTCTGAGCAGTTTTCAAAGTATGGCAAATCACATAAATCTATCCAATACAGCATAATACGCATGAATTCGTCCTCAATTGCACAAAATTTTGCGTTGCCAGCGAGTTATCAGCGTTTTTTCTGAATCTCGTTGAGAGATTTTTGACTCTATAAATCTGCTCAGAAGCAAGATTCTGCTTCGAAAGTGCGTTATATGGCAGAATCTAGCACTAAATACATTATATATCGTGTTTTTAGAGTGCAATTTGCAGCTTTACAAACTTTGGAATAAGTCGGAATCACGCTTTTCGGCGCAGATTTTCACAATCAAAAAGTTCATATTCCTATTCAGGACCTCATGATATGTATGAATCTATCGACAAAAATATCGTATTCCGTGTTTCCAGAGCGCTATCCGCAGTCATATGAAGTTTGAAATAAGTCAAATTTACCACATTCTGAGCAGTTTCAAAGTATCGCAAATCACATAAATCAATCCAATAGAACATAATATGCATGAATCCGTCCTTAAATGCACAAAATTCTGCGTTCCCAGCGAGTTATCAGCGTTTTCTCTGAGTCTCGTTGAGAAATTTTTGACTCTGTGAATCTGCTCAGAAGCAAGATTTTGCTTCAAAAGTGCGTTATATAGAAGTATTCAGCACTAAATACATCATATTTTGTGTTTTTAGAGTGCTATTCGCTGTTTTACAAACTTTGGAAAGAGTCAAAATCACGCTTTTCCGCGCAGATTTTCACAATCAAAAAGTTCATATTCCTCTTCAGGACCTCATAATATGTATGAATCTATCGACAAAAACATCATATTTCGTGTTTCCAGAGCGCTATCTGCAGTTATATGAAGATTGAAATAAGTCAAAATTACCACATTCTGAGCAGTTTCAAAGTATCGCAAATCACAAAAATCTCTCCAATACAACCTAATACGCATGAATCCGTACTCAAATGCACAAAATTTTGCGTTTCCAGCGAGTTATCAGCGTTTTTTCTGAATCTCGTTGAGAGATTTTTGACTCTATAAATCTGCTCAGAAGCAAGATTTTGCTTCGAAAGTGCGTTATATAGCAGAATCTAGCACTAAATACATCATATATCGTGTTTTTAGAGTGCTATTTGCAGTTTTACAAACTTTGGAATAAGTCGGAATCACGCTTTTCGGCGCAGATTTTCACAATCAAAAAGTTCATATTCCTATTCAGGATCTCATGATATGTATGAATCTATCGACAAAAATATCGTATTCCGTGTTTTCAGAGCGCTATCCGCAGTCATATGAAGTTTGAAATAAGTCAAAATTACCACATTCTGAGCAGTTTCAAAGTATCGCAAATCACATAAATATATCCAATAGAACATAATATGCATGAATCCGTCCTTAAATGCACAAAATTCTGCGTTCCCAGCGAGTTATCAGCGTTTTCTCTGAGTCTCGTTGAGAAATTTTTGACTCTGTGAATCTACTCAGAAGCAAGATTTTGCTTCAAAAGTGCGCTATATAGAAGTATTCAGCACTAAATACATCATATTTTGTGTTTTTAGAGTGCTATTCGCTGTTTTACAAACTTTGGAATGAGTCAAAATCACGCTTTTCCGCGCAGATTTTCACAATCAAAAAGTTCATATTCCTCTTCAGGACCTCATGATATGTATGAATCTATCGACAAAAACATCATATTTCGTGTTTCCAGAGCGCTATCTGCAGTTATATGAAGATTGAAATAAGTCAAAATTACCACATTCTGAGCAGTTTCAAAGTATCGCAAATCACAAAAATCTCTCCAATACAACCTAATACGCATGAATCCGTACTCAAATGCACAAAATTTTGCGTTTCCAGCGAGTTATCAGCGTTTTTTCTGAGTCTCGTTGAGAAATTTTGAACTCTGTAAATCTGCTCAGAAGCAAGATTTTGCTTCAGAAGTGCGTTATATCTAGCACCAAAAACATCATATTCCGTGTTTTTGGAGTGCTATTCGCAGTTTTACAAACTTTGGGATAAGTTGAAATCACGCTTTTCCGCGGAGATTTTCACGATCAAAAAGTTCATATTCCTATTCAGGACCTCATAATATGTAAGAATCTATCGACAGAAACATCATATTTCGTGTTTTCAGAGCGCTATCTGCAGTTATATGATGTTTGAAATAAGTCAAAATTACCACATTCTGAGCAGTTTCAAAGTATCGCAAATCACATAAATCTATCCAGTACAACATGATACGCATAAATCCGTCCTCAAATGCACAAAATGTTGCGTTTCCAGCAAGTAATCAGCGTTTTTTCTGAGTCTCGTTGAGAAATATTTGACTTTGTGAATCTGCTCAGAAGTAAGATTTTGCTTCAAAAGTGCGTTATATGGCCGAATCAAGCAACAAATCAGCATAATCCGTGTTTTTATAGTGCTATTCGCAGTTTTACAAACTTTGGAATAAGTCGAAATCACGCTTTCCCGCGCAGATTTTCAAAATCAAAAAGTTCATATTCCTATTCAGGACCTCATAACATGTATGAATCTATCGACAAAAACATCATATTTCGTGTTTTCAGAGTGCTATCTGTAGATATATGAAGTTTGAAATAAGGCAAAATTACCACATTCTGAGCAGTTCCAAAGTATCGCAAATCACATAAATGCATCCAATACAACATAATACGCATGAATCCGTCCTCAAATGCACAAAATTTTGCGTTTCCAGCATGTTATCAGCGTTCTTTCTGAGTCTCGATGAGGAATTTTTGACACTGTAAATCTGCTCAGAAGCAAGATTTTGCTTCAAAAGTGCGTTATATGGCAGAATCTAGCACCAAATACATCATATTTCGTGTTTTTCGAGTGCCATTCGCAGTTTCACAAACTTTGGAGTGAGTCGAAATCACTCTTTTCCGCACAGATATTCACAATCAAAAAGTTCATATTCCTATTCAGGACCTCATAATATGTATGATTCTATCGACGAGAACATCATATTCCGTATTTTCAGAGCCCATTCTGCAGTTATATGAAGTTTGAAATAAGTCAAAATTACCAGATTTTGAGCAGTTTCAAAGTATCGCCAATCACATAAATATATCCAACAGAACATAAAACGCATGAAGCCGTCCTCAAATGCACAAAATTTTGCGTTCCCAGCGAGTTATCAGCGTTTTTCTGAGTCTCGTTGAGAAATTTTTCACTCTGTAAATCTGCTCAGAAGCAAGATTTTGCTTCAAAAGTGCGTTATATCTAGCACCAGATACATCATATTCCGTGTTTTTAGAGTGCTATTCGCAGTTATATGAAGTTTGAAATAAGTCAAAATTACCACATTCTGAGCAGTTTCAAAGTATCGCAAATCACATAAATCCATCAAATACAACATAATACGCATGAATCTGTTCTCGAATGCACAAAATTTTGCGTTTCCAACGAGTTTTCAGCGTTTTTTCTGAGTCTCGTTGATAGATTTTTGACTCTGTAAATCTGCTCAGGAACAAGATTTTGCTCCAAATGTGCGTTATATGGCAGAATATAATCCAAATACATCATATTTTGTGTTTTTAGAGTGCTATTCGCAGTTTTACAAACTTTGGAATAAGTCTCAATCACGCTTTTCTGCGCAGATTTTCGCAATCAAAAAGTTCATATTCCTATTCAGGACCTCATAATATGTATGAATCTATCGACAAAAACATCATATATTGTGTTTTCAGAGCGCTATCTGCAGTTATATGAAGTTTGAAATAAGTCATGATTACCACATTCTGAGCAGTTTCAAAGTATCGCAAATCATATAAATCTATCCAATACAACATAATACGCATGAATCCGTCCTGAAATGCACAAAATTCTGCGTTTCCAGCGAGTTATCAGCGTTTTTTCTGAGTCTCGTTGAGGAATTTTCGACTCTGTGAATCTGCTCAGAAGCAAGATTTTGCTTCAATAGTGCGCTATATGGCAGAACCTAGCATCAAATACATCATATTCTGTGTTCTTATAGTGCTATTCGCAGTTTTACAATCTCTGGAATAAGTCGAAATCACGCTTTCCCGCGCAGATTTTTACAATCGAAAAGCTCATATTCCTATTCAGGACCTCATAATATGAATGAATCTATCTACAAAAACATCATATTCCGTGTTTTCAGAGCGCTATCTGCAGTTATATAAAGTTTGAAATAAGTCAAATTAACCACATTCTGAGCAGTTTCAAAGTATGGCAAATCACATAAATCTATCCAATACAGCATAATACGCATGAATTCGTCCTCAATTGCACAAAATTTTGCGTTGCCAGCGAGTTATCAGCGTTTTTTTCTGAATCTCGTTGAGAGATTTTTGACTCTATAAATCTGCTCAGAAGCAAGATTCTGCTTCGAAAGTGCGTTATATGGCAGAATCTAGCACTAAATACATTATATATCGTGTTTTTAGAGTGCAATTTGCAGCTTTACAAACTTTGGAATAAGTCGGAATCACGCTTTTCGGCGCAGATTTTCACAATCAAAAAGTTCATATTCCTATTCAGGACCTCATGATATGTATGAATCTATCGACAAAAATATCGTATTCCGTGTTTCCAGAGCGCTATCCGCAGTCATATGAAGTTTGAAATAAGTCAAATTTACCACATTCTGAGCAGTTTCAAAGTATCGCAAATCACATAAATCAATCCAATAGAACATAATATGCATGAATCCGTCCTTAAATGCACAAAATTCTGCGTTCCCAGCGAGTTATCAGCGTTTTCTCTGAGTCTCGTTGAGAAATTTTTGACTCTGTGAATCTGCTCAGAAGCAAGATTTTGCTTCAAAAGTGCGTTATATAGAAGTATTCAGCACTAAATACATCATATTTTGTGTTTTTAGAGTGCTATTCGCTGTTTTACAAACTTTGGAAAGAGTCAAAATCACGCTTTTCCGCGCAGATTTTCACAATCAAAAAGTTCATATTCCTCTTCAGGACCTCATGATATGTATGAATCTATCGACAAAAACATCATATTTCGTGTTTCCAGAGCGCTATCTGCAGTTATATGAAGATTGAAATAAGTCAAAATTACCACATTCTGAGCAGTTTCAAAGTATCGCAAATCACAAAAATCTCTTCAATACAACCTAATACGCATGAATCCGTACTCAAATGCACAAAATTTTGCGTTTCCAGCGAGTTATCAGCGTTTTTTCTGAATCTCGTTGAGAGATTTTTGACTCTATAAATCTGCTCAGAAGCAAGATTTTGCTTCGAAAGTGCGTTATATAGCAGAATCTAGCACTAAATACATTATATATCGTGTTTTTAGAGTGCTATTTGCAGTTTTACAAACTTTGGAATAAGTCGGAATCACGCTTTTCGGCGCAGATTTTCACAATCAAAAAGTTCATATTCCTATTCAGGATCTCATGATATGTATGAATCTATCGACAAAAATATCGTATTCCGTGTTTTCAGAGCGCTATCCGCAGTCATATGAAGTTTGAAATAAGTCAAAATTACCACATTCTGAGCAGTTTCAAAGTATCGCAAATCACATAAATCAATCCAATAGAACATAATATGCATGAATCCGTCCTTAAATGCACAAAATTCTGCGTTCCCAGCGAGTTATCAGCGTTTTCTCTGAGTCTCGTTGAGAAATTTTTGACTCTGTGAATCTACTCAGAAGCAAGATTTTGCTTCAAAAGTGCGCTATATAGAAGTATTCAGCACTAAATACATCATATTTTGTGTTTTTAGAGTGCTATTCGCTGTTTTACAAACTTTGGAATGAGTCAAAATCACGCTTTTCCGCGCAGATTTTCACAATCAAAAAGTTCATATTCCTCTTCAGGACCTCATGATATGTATGAATCTATCGACAAAAACATCATATTTCGTGTTTCCAGAGCGCTATCTGCAGTTATATGAAGATTGAAATAAGTCAAAATTACCACATTCTGAGCAGTTTCAAAGTATCGCAAATCACAAAAATCTCTCCAATACAACCTAATACGCATGAATCCGTACTCAAATGCACAAAATTTTGCGTTTCCAGCGAGTTATCAGCGTTTTTTCTGAGTCTCGTTGAGAAATTTTGAACTCTGTAAATCAGCTCAGGAACAATATTTTGCTTCAAAAGTGCGTTATATGGCGGAATCTAGCATCAAATACATAATTTTTCGTGTTTTTAGAGTGCTATTCGCAGTTTTACAAACTTTGGAATAAGTTGGAATCACGCTTATCCGCGCAGATTTCCACAATCAAAACGTTCAGATTTCTATTCAGAACCCCATAATATGTATGAATCTATCGACAAAAACATCATATTTCGTGTTTCCAGGGCGCTATCTGCAGTTATATGAAGTTTGAAATAAGTCAAAATTACCACATTCTGAGTAGTTTCAAGGTATCACAAATCACATAAATCTATCCAATACAACATAATACGAATGAATGTGTTCTCAAATGCACAAAATTTTGCGTTTCCAGCAAGTTAACAGCGTTCTTTCTGAGTCTCGTTGAGAAATTTTTGACTCTGTAAATCTGCTCAGAAGCAAGATTTTGCTCCAAAGGTGCGTTATATGACAGAATCTAGCTCCAAATATATCATATTTCGTGTTTTTAGAGTGTTATTCGCAGTTTCACAAACTTGGGAATGTGTCGAAATCACGTTTATCCGCGCAGATTTTCACAATCAAAAAGTTCATATTCCCATTCGGGACCTCACAATATGTATGAATTTATCGACAAAAACATCATATTTCGTGTTTCCAGAGCGCTATCTGCAGTTATATGGAGTTTGAAATAAGTCAGAATTACCACATTCTGAGCAGTTCCAAAGTATCGCAAATCACATAAATCTATCCAATACATAATAAGCATGGATCCGTCCTCGAATGCACGAAATTTTGCGTTTCCAGCGAGTTATCAGCGTTTTAACTGAGTCTCGTTGAGAAATTTTTGACTCTGTAAATCTGCTCAGAAGTAGGATTTTGCTTCAAAAGTGCGTTATATGGCAGAATCTAGCACCAAATACAACATATTTCGTGTTTATAGAGTGCTATTCGCAGTTTTACAAACTTTCGAATAAGTCGAAATCACGCTTTCCCGCGCAGATTTTCACAATGAAAAAGTTCATATTCCTATTCAGGACCTCATAATATGTATGGATCTATCGACAAAAACATCATATTCCGTGTTTTCAGAGCGCTATCTGCAGTTATATGAAGTTTGAAATAAGTCAAAATTACCACATTCTGAGCAGTTTCAAAGTATCGCAGATCACAAGAAACTATCCAATACAACATAATACGCATGAATTTGTCCTCAAATGCACAAAATTTTGCGTTTCCAGTGAGTTATTAGCGTTTTTTCTGATTCTCGTTGAGAAAATTTTGACTCTGTAAATCTGCTCAGAAGCAAGATTTTGCTTCAAAAGTGTGTTATGTGGCAGAATCCAGCACCAAATACATCATATTTTGTAATTTAAGAGTGCTATTCGCAGTTTTACAAACTTTCGAATAAGTCGAAATCACGCTCTTCCGCGCAGATTTTCACAATCAAAAAGTTCATATTCCCATTCAGGACCTCATAATATGTATGGATCTATCGACAAAAACATCATATTTCGTGTTTTCAGAGCGCTATCTGCAGTTATATGAAGTTTGAAATAAGTCAAAATTACCACATTCTGAGCAGTTTCAAAGTATCGCAAATCATATAAATCTATCCAATACAACATAATACGCATGAATCCGTCCTAAAATGCACAAAATTTTGCGTTTCCAGCGAGTTATCAGCGTTTTTGCTGAGTCTTGTTGAGGAATTTTTGACTCTGTATATTTGCTTAGAAGCAAGATTTTGCTGTAAAAGTGCGTTATATGGTAGAATCTAGCATCAAATACAACATATATCGTGTTTTTAGATTGCTATTCGCAGTTTTACAAACTTTGGAATGAGTCGAAATCACGCTTTTCGGCGCAAATTTACACAATCAAAAAGTTCATATTCCTATTCAGGACCTCATAATATGTATGAATCCAACGACAAAAACATCATATTTCGTGTTTCCAGAGCGCTACCTGCAGTTATATGAAGTTTGAAATAAGTCAGAATTACCACATTCTGAGCAGTTTCAAAGTATCGAAAATTACATAGATCTCTCCAATTTAACATAATACGCATGAATCCGTACTCAAATGCACAAAATTTTGCGTTTCCAGCGAGTTATTAGCGTTTTTTCTGAGTCTCGTTGAGAAATTTTGAACTCTGTAAATCAGCTCAGGAACAATATTTTGCTTCAAAAGTGCGTTATATGGCGGAATCTAGCATCAAATACATAATTTTTCGTGTTTTCAGAGTGCTATTCGCAGTTTTACAAACTTTGGAATAAGTTGGAATCACGCTTATCCGCGCAGATTTCCACAATCAAAACGTTCAGATTTCTATCCAGAACCCCATAATATGTATGAATCTATCGACAAAAACATCATATTTCGTGTTTCCAGGGCGCTATCTGCAGTTATATGAAGTTTGAAATAAGTCAAAATTACCACATTCTGAGTAGTTTCAAAGTATAACAAATCACATGAATCTATCCAATACAACATAATACGAATGAATTTGTTCTCAAATGCACAAAATTTTGCGTTTCCAGCAAGTTATCAGCGTTCTTTCTGAGTCTTGTTGAGAAATTTTTGACTCTGTAAATCTGCTCAGAAGCAAGATTTTGTTCCAAGAGTGCGTTATATGACAGAATCTAGCTCCAAATACATCATATTTCGTGTTCTTAGAGTGTTATTCGCAGTTTCACAAACTTGGGAATGTGTCGAAATCACGTTTATCCGCGCAGATTTTCACAATCAAAAAGTTCATATTCCCATTCGGGACCTCACAATATGTATGAATTTATCGACAAAAACATCATATTCCGTGTTTCCAGAGCGCTATCTGCAGTTATATGGAGTTTGAAATGAGTCAGAATTACCACATTCTGAGCAGTTCCAAAGTATCGCAAATCACATAAATCTATCCAATACAACATAATAAGCATGGATCCATCCTCGAATGCACAAAATTTTGCGTTTTCAGCGAGTTATCAGCGTTTTAACTGAGTCTCGTTGAGAAATTTTTGACTCTGTAAATCTGCTCAGAAGCAGGATTTTGCTTCAAAAGTGCGTTATATGGCAGGATCTAGCACCAAATACAACATATTTCGTGTTTATAGAGTGCTATTCGCAGTTTTACAAACTGTCGAATAAGTCGAAATCACGCTTATCCGCGCAGATTTCCACAATCAAAAAGTTCAGATTCCTATTCAGAACCTCATAATATGTATGAATCTATCGACAAAAACATCATATTCCGTGTTTCCAGGGCGCTATCTGCAGTTATATGAAGTTTGAAATAAGTCAAAATTACCACATTCTGAGAAGTTTCAAAGTATCACAAATCACATAAATCTATCCAATACAACATAATACGCATGAATCCGTTCTCAAATGCACAAAATTCTGCGTTTGCAGCAAGTTATCAGCGTTCTTTCTGAGTCTCGTTGAGAAATTTTTACCCTGTAAATCTGCTCAGAAGCAGGATTTTGCTCCAAAAGTGCGTTATATGGCAGAATCTAGCACCAAATACATGATATTTCGTGTTTATAGAGTGCTATTCGCAGTTTCACAAACTTGGGAATGTGTCGAATTCACGTTTATCCGCGCAGATTTTCACAATCAAAAAGTTCATATTCCCATTCGGGACCTCACAATATGTATGAATTTATCGACAAAAACATCATATTCCGTGTTTCCAGAGCGCTATCTGCAGTTATATGGTGTTTGGAATAAGTCAAAATTACCACATTCTGAGCAGTTCCAAAGTATCGCAAATCACATAAATCTATCCAATACAACATAATAAGCATAAATCCGTTCTCAAATGCACAAAATTTTGCGTTTCCAGCGAGTTATCAGCGTTTTACCTGAGTCTCTTTGAGAAATTCTGAACTCTGTAAATCAGCTCAGGAGCAAGATTTTGCTTCAAAAGTGCGTTATATGGCGGAATGTAGCACCAAATACATCATTTTTCGTGTTTTTAGAGTGCTATTCGCAGTTTTACAAACTTTGGAATAAGTTGGAATTACGCTTATCCGCGCAAATTTCCACAATCAAAAAGTTCAGATTCCTATTCAGAACCTCATAATATGTATGAATCTATCGACAAAAACATCATATTTTGTGTTTCCAGGGCGCTATCTGCAGTTATATGGAGTTTGAAATAAGTCAAAATTACCACATTCTGAGCAGTTTCAAAGTATCGCGAATCACATAAATCTCTCCAATACAACATAATACAAATGAATCCGTCCTCAAATGCACAAAATTTTGCGTTTCCAACGAGTTATCAGCGTTTTTTCTGAGTCCCGTTGAGAGATTTTTGACTCTGTAAATCTGCTCAGAAGCAAGTTTTTGCTTCAAAAGTGCGTTATATGGCATAATCTAGCACCAAAAACATCATATTTTGTGCTTTTAGAGTGCTATTCGCAGTTTTACAAACTTTGGAATAAGTCGGAATCACGCTCTTCTGCGCAGATTTTAGCAATCAAAAAGTTCATACTCCTATTCAGGACCTCATAATTTGTATGAATCTATCGACAAAAACATCATATTCCGTGTTTTCAGAGCGCTTTCTGCAGTTATATGAAGTTTGGAATAAGTCAAAAGTACCACATTCTGAGCAGTTTCAAAATATCGCAAATCACATAAATCTATACACTAGAACATAATACGCATGAATCCGTCCTTGAATGCACAAAATTTTGCGTTTTCAGCGAGTTATCAGCGTTTTTTCTGAGTCTCGTTGAGAAATTTTTGACTCTGTAAATCTGCTTAGAAGGAAGATTTTGCTTCAAAAGTGCGTTATATGGCAGAATCTAGCACCAAATACATCATATATCGTGTTTTTAGATTGCTGCTCGCAGTTTTACAAACTTTGGAATAAGTCGAAATCACGCTTTTCCGCGCAGATTCTCACGATCAAATAGTTCATGTCCCTATTCGGGACCTCATAATATGTATGAATCCATCAACAAAAACATCATATTACGTGTTTTCAGAGCGCTATCTGCAGTTATATGAAGTTTGAAATAAGTCAAAATTACCACATTCTGAGCAGTTCCGAAGTATCGCAAATCACATAAATCTGCAGTTCTACAAACTTTGGAATAAGTCGAAATCACGCTTTTCCGCGCAGATTTTCACAATCAAATAGTTCATATCCCTATTCGGGACCTCATAATATGTATGAATCCATCAACAAAAACATCATATTACGTGTTTTCAGAGCGCTTTCTGCAGTTATATGAAGTTTGGAATAAGTCATAAGTACCACATTCTGAGCAGTTTCAAAATATCGCAAATCACATAAATCTTTCCAATACAACATAATACAAATGAAACCGTCCTCAAATGCACAAAATTTTGCGTTTTCAGCGAGTTATCAGCGTTTTTTTTGAGTCTCGTTGAGAAATTTTTGAATCTGTAAATCTGCTCAGAAGCAAGATTTTGCTACAAAAGTGCGTTATATGGCAGAATCCAGCACCAAATACATCATATTTCGTGCTTTTAGAGTGCTATTCGCAGTTTTACAAACTTTGGAACAAGTCGAAATCACGCATTTCTGCGCAGATTTTCGCATTCAAAAAGTTCATATTCCTATTCAGGACCTCAAAGTATGTATGAATCTAACGACAAAAACATTATATTCCGTGTTTTCAGAGCGCTATCTGCAGTTATATGAAGTTTTAAATAATTCAAAACTACCACATTGTGAGCAGATTCAAAGTATCGCAAATCACATAAATCTATCCACTAGAAGATAATACGCATGAATCCGTCCTCAAATTCACAAAATTTTGCGTTTCCAACGAGTTATCAGCGTTTTTTCTGAATCCCGTTGAGAGATTTTTGACTCTTTAAATCTGCTCAGAAGCAAGTTTTTGCTTTAAAAGTGCGTTATATGGCAGAATCTAGCACCAAATACATCATATTTCGTGCTTTTAGAGTGCTATTCGCAGTTTTACAAACTTTGGAATAAGTCGGAATCACGCTCTTCTGCGCAGATTTTCGCAATCAAAAAGTTCATACTCCTATTCAGGACCTCATAATTCATATGAAAACATCGACAAAAACATCATATTCCGTGTTTTTAGAGCGCTATCTGCAGTTATATGAAGTTTGAAATAAGTCAAAATTATCACATTCTGAGCAGTTTCAAAGTATCGCAAATCACATAAATCTATCCACTAGAACATAATACGCATGAATCCGTCCTTGAATGCACAAAATTTTGCGTTTCCAACGAGTTATCAGCGTTTTTTCTGAGTCTCGTTGAGAGATTTTTGATTCTGTAAATCTGCTCAGAAGCAGGATTTTGCTTCAAAAGTGCGTTATATGGCGGAATCTAGCACCAGATACATCATATTTTGTGTTTTCAGAATGCTATTCGCAGTTTTACAAACTTTGGAACAAGTCAAAATCTCGCATTTCTGCGCAGATTTTCGCATTCAGAAAGTTCATATTCCTATTCAGGACCTCATAATATGTATGAATCTAACGACAAAAACATTATATTCCGTGTTTTCAGAGCGCTATCTGCAGTTATATGAAGTTTTGAATAATTCAAAACTACCACATTGTGAGCAGTTTCAAAGTATCGCAAATCACATAAATCTATCCACTAGAACATATTACGCAAGAATCCGTCCTCAAATGCACAAAATTTTGCGTTTCCAACAAGTTATCAGCGTTTTTTCTGAATCCCGTTGAGAGATTTTTGACTCTTTAAATCTGCTCAGAAGCAAGTTTTTGCTCCAAAAGTGCGTTATATGGCAGAATCTAGCACCAAATACATCATATTTCGTGCTTTTAGAGTGCTATTCGCAGTTTTACAAACTTTGGAATAAGTCGGAATCACGCTCTTCTACGAAGATTTTCGCAATCAAAAAGTTCATACTCCTATTCAGGACCTCATAATATGTATGAATCTATCGACAAAAACATCATATTCCGTGTTTTCAGAGCGCTTTCTGCAGTTATATGAAGTTTGGAATAAGTCAAAAGTACCACATTCTGAGCAGTTTCAAAGTATCGCAAACCACATAAATCTATCCACTAGAACATAATACGCATGAATCCGTCCTCAAATGCACAAAATTTTGCGTTTCCAACGAGTCATCAGCGTTTTTTCTGACTCTCGTTGAGAGATTTTTGATTCTGTAAATCTGCTCAGAAGCAAAATTTTGCTTCAAAAGTGCGTTATATGGCGGAATCTAGCACCAGATACATAATATTTTGTGTTTTTAGAATACTATTCGCAGTTTCCAAACTTTGGAACAAGTCGAAATCACGCTTTACTGCGCAGATTTTCGCATTCAAAAAGTTCATATTCCTATTCAGGACCTCATAATATGTATGAATCTAATTACAAAAACATTATATTCCGTGTTTTCAGAGCGCTATCTGCAGTTATATGAAGTTTTAGATAATTCAAAACTACCACATTGTGAGCAGTTCCAAAGTATCGCAAATCACATAAATCTACCCACTAGAACATAATACGCATGAATCCGTCCTCAAATGCACAAAATTTCGCGTTTCCAACGAGTTATCAGCGTTTTTTCTGAGTCCCGTTGAGAGATTTTTGACTCTTTAAATCTGCTCAGAAGCAAGTTTTTGCTTCAAAAGTGCGTTAAATGGCGAAATCCAGCTCCAAATACATCATATTTCGTGCTTTTAGAGTGCTATTCGCAGTTTTACAAACTTTGGAATAAGTCGGAATCACGCTCTTCTGCGAAGATTTTCGCAATCAAAAAGTTCATACTCCTATTCAGGACCTCATAATATGTATGAATCTATCGACAAAAACATCATATTCCGTGTTTTCAGAGCGCTTCCTGCAGTTATATGAAGTTTGGAATAAGTCAAAAGTACCACATTCTGAGCAGTTTCAAAGTATTGCAAATCACATAAATCTGCAGTTCTACAAACTTTGGAATAAGTCGGAATCACGCTTTTCCGCGCAGATTTTCACAATCAAATAGTTCATATCCCTATTCGGGACCTCATAATATGTATTAATCCATCAACAAAAACATCATATTAGGTGTTTTCAGAGCGCTTTCTGCAGTTATATGAAGTTTGGAATAAGTCAAAAGTACCACATTCTGAGCAGTTTCAAAGTATCGCAAATCACATAAATCTATCCACTAGAACATTATACGCATGAATCCGTCCTTCAATGCACAAAATTCTGCGTTTTCAGCGAGTTATCAGTGTTTCTTTTGAGTCCCGTTGAGAGATTTTTGACTCTGTAAATCTGCTCAGAAGCAAGTTTTTGCTTCTTCAAAAGTGCGTTATATGGCAGAATCTAGCACCAAATACATCATATTTCGTGCTTTTAGAGTGCTATTCGCAGTTTTTCAAACTTTGGAATAAGTCGGAATCACGCTCTTCTGCGCAGATTTTTGCAATCAAAAAGTTCATACTCCTATTCAGGACCTCATAATTCATATGAATACATCGACAAAAACATCATATTCCGTGTTTTTAGAGCGCTATCTGCAGTTATATGAAGTTTGAAATAAGTCAAAATTACCACATTCTGAGCAGTTTCAAAAGTATCGCAAATCACATAAATCTATCCACTAGAACATAATACGCATGAATTCCGTCCTTGAATGCACAAAATTTTGCGTTTCCAACGAGTTATCAGCGTTTTTTCTGAGTCTCGTTGAGAGATTTTTGATTCTGTAAATCTGCTCAGAAGCAGGATTTTGCTTCAAAAGTGCGTTATATGGCGGAATCTAGCACCAGATACATCATATTTTGTGTTTTCAGAGTGCTATTCGCAGTTTTACAAACTTTGGAACAAGTCAAAATCACGCATTTCTGCGCAGATTTTCGCATTCAGAAAGTTCATATTCCTATTCAGGACCTCATAATATGTATGAATCTAACGACAAAAACATTATATTCCGTGTTTTCAGAGCGCTATCTGCAGTTATATGAAGTTTTGAATAATTCAAAACTACCACATTGTGAGCAGTTTCAAAGTATCGCAAATCACATAAATCTATCCACTAGAACATAATACGCAAGAATCCGTCCTCAAATGCACAAAATTTTGCGTTTCCAACAAGTTATCAGCGTTTTTTCTGAATCCCGTTGAGAGATTTTTGACTCTTTAAATCTGCTCAGAAGCCAGTTTTTGCTTCAAAAGTGCGTTATATGGCAGAATCTAGCACCAAATACATCATATTTCGTGCTTTTAGAGTGCTATTCGCAGTTTTACAAACTTTGGAATAAGTCGGAATCACGCTCTTCTGCGAAGATTTTTGCAATCAAAAAGTTCATACTCCTATTCAGGACCTCATAATATGTATGAATCTATCGACAAAAACATCATATTTTGTGTTTTCAGAGCGCTTTCTGCAGTTATATGAAGTTTGGAATAAGTCAAAAGTACCACATTCTGAGCAGTTTCAAAGTATCGCAAATCACATAAATCTATCCACTAGAACATAATACGCATGAATCCGTCCTTGAATGCACAAAATTTTGCGTTTTTAGCGAGTTATCAGCGTTTTTTCTGAGTCTCGTTGAGAAATTTTTGACTCTGTAAATCTGCTCAGAGGAAGATTTTGCTTCAAAAGTGCGTTATATGGCAGAATCTAGCACCAAATACATCATATATCGTGTTTTCAGATTGCTACTCGCAGTTTTACAAACTTTGGAATAAGTCGAAAATCACGCTTTTCCGCGCAGATTTTCACGATCAAATAGTTCAAGTCCCTATTTCGGGACCTCATAATATGTATGAATCCATCAACAAAAACATCATATTACGTGTTTTCAGAGCGCTATCTGCAGTTATATGAAGTTTGAAATAAGTCAAAATTACCAAATTCTGAGCAGTTTCGAAGTATCGCAAATCACATAAATCTGCAGTTCTACAAACTTGGAATAAGTCGAAATCACGCTTTTCCGCGCAGATTTTCACAATCAAATAGTTCATATCCCTATTCGGGACCTCATAATATGTATGAATCCATCAACAAAAACATCATATTACGTGTTTTCAGAGCGCTTTATGCAGTTATATGAAGTTTGGAATAAGTCAAAAGTACCACATTCTGAGCAGTTTCAAAGTATCGCAAATCACATAAATCTATCCGCTAGAACATAATACAAATGAAACCGTCCTCAAATGCACAAAATTTTGCGTTTCCAGCGAGTTATCAGCGTTTTTTTTGAGTCTCGTTGAGAAATTTTTGAATCTGTAAATCTGCTCAGAAGTAAGATTTTGCTCCAAAAGTGCGTTATATGGCAGAATCTGGCACCAAATACATCATATTTCGTGTTTTTAGAGTGTTATTTGCAGTTTTACAAACTTTGGAATAAGTCGAAAATCAAGCTTTTCCGCGCAAGTTTTCACGAATCAAAAAGTTTTTTATTACTATTCAGGACCAAATAAAATGTATGAATCTATCGACAAAAACATTATATTCCGTGTTCTCAGAGCGCTATCTGCAGTTATATGAAGTTTGAAATAAGTCAAAATTACACATTCTGAGCAGTTTCAAAGTATCGCGAATCACATAAATCTTTCCAATACAATATAATACAAATGAACCGTCCTCAAATGCACAAAATTTTGCGTTTCCAGCGAGTTATGAGCGTTTTTTCTGAGTCCCGTTGAGAGATTTTTTGACTCTGTGAATCTGGCTAAGAAGCAAGTTTTTGCTTCAAAAGTGCGTTATATGGCAGAAATATCTAGCACCAAATACATCATATTTCGTGCTTTTAGAGTGCTATTCGCAGTTTTACCAAACTTTGGAATAAGTCGGAATCACGCTCTTCTGCCGCAGATTTGTGCAATCAAAAAGTTCATACTCCTATTCAGGACCTCATAATTTGTATGAATACATCGACAGAAACATCATATTCCGTGTTTTTAGAGCGCTATCTGCAGTTATATAAAGTTTGAAATAAGTCAAAATTACCACATTCTGAGCAGTTTCAAAGTATCGCAAATCACATAAATCTATCCACTAGAACATAATACGCATGAATCCGTCCTTGAATGCACAAAATTTTGCGTTTCCAACGAGTTATCAGCATTTTTTCTGGGTCTCGTTGAGAGATTTTTGATTCTGTAAATCTGCTCAGAAGCAAGATTTTGCTTCAAAAGTGCGTTATATGGCGGAATCTAGCACCATATACATCATATTTTGTGTTTTTAGAGTGCTATTCGCAGTTTTACAAACTTTGGAACAAGTCGAAATCACGCATTTCTGCGCAGATTTTCGCATTCAAAAAGTTCATATTCCTATTCAGGACCTCATAATATGTATGAATCTAACGACAAGAACATTATATTCCGTGTTTTCAGAGCGCTATCTGCAGTTATATGAAGTTTTAAATAATTCAAAACTACCACATTGTGAGCAGTTTCAAAGTATCGCAAATCACATAAATCTTTCCACTAGAACATAATACGCATGAATCCGTCCTCAAATGCACAAAATTTAGCGTTTCCAACGAGTTATCAGCGTTTATTCTGAATCCCGTTGAGAGATTTTTGACTCTTTAAATCTGCTCAGAAGCAAGTTTTGCTTCAAAATTGCGTTATATGGCAGAATCTAGCACCAAATACATCATATTTCGTGCTTTTAGAGTGCTTTTCGCAGTTTTACAAACTTTGGAATAAGTCGGAATCACGCTCTTCTGCGAAGATTTTCGCAAATCAAAAAGTTCATACTCCTATTCAGGACCTCATAATATGTATGAATCTATAGACAAAAACATCATATTCCGTGTTTTCAGAGCGCTTTCTGCAGTTATATGAAGTTTGGAATAAGTCAAAAGTACCACATTCTGAGCAGTTTCAAAGAATCGCAAATCACATGAATCTATCCACTAGAACCATAATACGCATGAATCCGTCCTTGAATGCACAAAATTTTGCGTTCCCAACGAGTTATGAGCGTTTTTTCTGAGTCCCCGTTGAGAGATTTTTTGACTCTGTGAATCTGCTCAGAAGCAAGTTTTTGCTTCAAAAGGGCGTTATATGGCAAGAATCTAGCACCAAATACATCATATTTCGTGCTTTAGTGTGCTATTCGCAGTTTTAACAAACTTTGGAATAGGTCGGAATCACGCTCTTCTGCGCAGATTTTCGAAATCAAAAAGTTCATACTCCTATCCAGGACCTCATAATTTGTATGAATACATCGACAAAAACATAATATTCCGTGTTTTGGAGCGCTATCTGCAGTTATATGAAGTTTGAAATTAGTCATAATTACCGTATTCTGAGCAGTTTCAGAGTATCGCAAATCACATAAATCTATCCAATACAACATAATACGCATGAGTCTGTCCTCAAATGCACAAATTTTGCGTTTCCAGCGAGTTATCAGCGTTTTTTCTGAGTCTCGTTGAGACATTTTTGACTCTGTTAATCTGCTCAGAAGCAAGATTTTGCTCCAAAAGTGCGTTATATGCAGAATCTAGCACCAGATACATCATATTTTGTGTTTTTAGATTGCTATTCGCAGTTTTACAAACTTTGGAGTAAGTCCAAATCACGCTTTTCCGCGCAGATTTCACAACCAAACAGTTCATATTCCTTATCAGGACCTCATAATATGTATGAATCTATCGACAAAAACATTATATTTCGTGTTTTCAGAGCGCTATCTGCGGTTATATAAGGTTAGAAGTAAGTCAAAATTACCACATTCTGAACAGTTACAAAGTATCGCAAATCACATAAATCTATCCAATACAACATAATACGCATAAGTTACGTCCTCAAATGCACAAAATTTTGCGTTTCCAGCGAGTTATCAGCGTATTTTCTGAGTCTCGTTGAGAAATTTCTGACTCTGTAAATCTGCTCAGAAGCAAGATTTTGCTTCAAAAGTGCGTTATATGGCAGAATCTAGCACCAAATACATTATATTCCGTGTTTTTAGAGTGCTATTCGCAGTATTACAAACATTGGAATAAGTTGAAATCACGCTTTTCCGCGCAGATTTTCACAATCAAAAAGTTCATATTCCCATTCAAGACCTCATAATATGTATGAATGTATCGACAAAAACATCATATTTCGTGTTTTCAGAGCGCTATCTGCAGTTATATGAAGTTTAAATAAGTCAGAATTACCACATTCTGAGCAGTTTCAAAGTATCGCAAATCACATAAATCTATCCAATACAACATAATTCGCATGAATCCGTACTCAAATGCACAAAATTCCGCGTTTTCAGCGAGTTATCAGCGTTTTTCCTGAGTCTCGTTGAGAAATTTTTGACTCTGTTAATCTGCTCAGAGGCAAGATTTTTGCTCCAAAAGTGCGTTATATGGCAGAATCTAGCTTCAAATACATCATATTCCGTGTTTTTAGAGTGCTATTCGCAGTTTTACAAACTTTGGAATGTGTCGAAATCACGCTTTCTCGCGCAGATTTTCACAATCAAAAAGTTCATATTTCTATTCAGGACGTCATAATATGTATGAATCTATCGTCAAAAACATCATATTTCGTGTTTCAGAGCGCTATCTGCAGTTATATGAAGTTTGAAATTAGTCATAATTACCACATTCTGAGCAGTTTCAGAGTATCGCAAATCACACAAATCTATCCAATACAACATAATACGCATAGATCCGTCCCTCAAATGCACAAAATTTTGCGTTTCCAGCGAGTAATCAGCGTTTCTTCTGAGTCTCGTTGAGAAATTTTTGACTCTGTAAATCTGCTCAGAAGCAAGCTATTGCTCCAAAGTGCGTTATATGGCAGAATCTAGCACCAGATACATCATATTTTGTGTTTTTGGAGTGCTATTTCGCAGTTTTTCAAACTTTGGAATAAGTCGAAATCACGCTTTTCCGCGCAGATTTTCACAACCAAAAAGTTCATATTTCCAATCAGGACCTCATAATATGTATGAATCTATCGACAAAAACATTATATTTCGTGTTTTCAGAGCGCTATCTGCAGTTATATGAGGTTTGAAGTAAGTAAAATTACCACATTCTGAACAGTTACAAAGTATCGCAAATCACATAAATCTATCCATACAACATAATACGCATAAGTTCGTCGTCAAATGCACAAAATTTTGCGTTTCCAGCGAGTTTCAGCGTACTTTCTGAGTCTCGTTGAGAAATTTCTGACTCTGTAATCTGCTCAGAAGCAAGATTTTGCTTCAAAAGTGCGTTATATGGCGGAATCTAGCACCAAATACATTATATTCCGTGTTTTTAGAGTGCTATTCGCAGTTTCACAAACTTGGGAATAAGTTGAAATCACGCTTTTCCGCGCAGATTTTCACAATCAAAAAGTTCATATTCCCATTCAAGACCTCATAATATGTATGAATGTATCGACAAAAACATCATATTTCGTGTTTCCAGAGCGCTATCTGCAGTTATATGAAGTTTAAAATAAGTCAGAATCACCACATTCTGAGCAGTTTCAAAGTATCGCAAATCACATAAATCTATCCAATACAATATAATTCGCATGAATCCGTACTCAAATGCACAAAATTTTGCGTTTTCAGCGAGTTATCAGCGTTTTTCCTGAGTCTCGTTGAGAAATTTTTGACCTCTGTTAATGTGCTCAGAGGCAAGATTTTGCTCTAAAAGTGCGTTATATGGCAGAATCTAGAACCAAATACATCATATTCCGTGTTTTTAGAGTGCTATTCGCAGTTTTACAAACTTTGGAATAAATCTATCGATTAAAACATCATATTCCGTGTTTTCAGAGCGCTATCTGCAGTTATATGAAAGTTTGAAATAAGTCGGAATTACCGCATCCTAAGCAGTTCCAAAGTATCGCAAATCACTTAAATCTATCCAATAAAACATAATACGCATGAATCCGTCCTCAAATGCACTAAATTCCGCGTTTTCAGCGAGTTATCAGCGTTTCTTCTGAGTCTCGTTGAGAAATTTTTGACTCTGTAAATCTGCTCAGAAGCAAGATTTTGTTTCAAAAGTGCGATATATGGCAGAATCAAGAACCATAATACATCATATTTCGTGTTCTTAGAGTGCAATTGAGAGTTTTACAAACTTTGGAATAAGTCGAAGTCACGCTTTTCCGCGCAGAATTTCACATTTCAAAAGTTCATATTTCTATCCAGGATCTCATAGTATGTATGAATCTATCGACAAATACATCATATTTCGTGTTTTCGAAGCGCTATCTGCAGTTATATGAAGTTTGAAATATTTCAAAATTACCACATTCTGAGCCGTTTCAAAGTATTGCAAATCACATAAATCTATCCAATACAACATAATACGCATGAGTTCGTTCTCAAACGCACGAAATTTTGCGTTTCCAGCGAGTTATCAGCGTTTTTTGCTGAGTCTCGTTGAGAAATTTTTGACTCTGTAAATCTGCCCAGAAGCAAGATTTCGCTTCAAAAGTACGTTATATGGCAGAATCTAGCACCAAATACATCATATTCCGTGTTTTGAGAGTGCTATTTGCAGTTTTACAAACTTTGGAATGTGTCGAAATCACGCTTTCCCGCGCAGTTATATGAAGTTTGAAATTAGTCAAAACTACCACATTCTGAGCAGTTTCAAGTATCGCAAATCACATAAATCTATCCAATACAACATGATACGCCTGAATCCGTCCTCAAATGCCAAAATTTTGCGTTTCCAGCGAGTTATCAGCGTTTTTCCTGAGTCTCGTTGAAAAATTTTTGACTCAGTAAATCTGCTCAGAAGCGAAATTTTTGCTTCAGGGAGGTGCGTTATATGGCAGAATCTAGCACCAAATACATCATATTTTGTGTTTTTAGAGTGGTATTCGCAGTTTTATAAACTTTGGAATAAGTCGGAATCACGCTTTTCCGCGCAGATTTTCACAACCAAAAAGTTCATATTTCTATACAGGACCTCATAATATGTATGAATCAATCGACAAAAACATCATATTCCGTGTTTTCAGAGCGCTATCTGCAGTTATATGAAGTTTGAAATAAGTCAAAATTACCACATTCTGAACAGTTTCAAAGTATCGCAAATCACATATATCTATCCAATACAAAATAATACGCATGAGTTCGCCTCAAATGCACAAAATTTTGCGTTTCCAGCGAGTAATCAGCGTATTTTCTGAGTCTCGTTGAGAAATTTTTGACTCTGTAAATCTGCCCAGAAGCAAGATTTCGCTCCAAAAGTACGTTATATGGCAGAACCTAGCACCAAATACATCATATTCCGTGTTTTGAGAGTGCTATTCGCAGTTTTACAAACTTTGGAATGTGTCGAAATCACGCTTTCCCGCGCAGATTTTCACAATTAAAAAGTTCATATTCCCATCCAGGACGTCATAATATGTATGAATCTATCGACAAAACTGTCATATTTAGTGTTTTCAGAGCGCTATCTGCAGTTATATGAAGTTTGAAATTAGTCAAAACTACCACATTCTGAGCAGTTTCAAAGTATCGCAAATCACATAAATCTATCCAATACAACATAATACGCATGAATCCGTCCTCAAATGCACAAAATTCTGCGTTTCCAGCGAGTAATCAGCGTTTTTCCTGAGTCTCGTTGAGAAATTTTTGACTCAGTAAATCTGCTCAGAAGCAAGATTTTGCTTCAAGAGTGCGTTATATGGCAAAATCTAGCACCAAATACATCATATTTTGTGTTTTTAGAGTGCTATTCGCAGTTTTATAAACTTTGGAATAAGTCGAAATAACGCTTTTCCTCGCAGATTTTCACAACCAAAAAGTTCATATTCCTAATCAGTACCTCATAATATGTAATGAAGCTATCGACAAAAACATCATATTTCGTGTGTTCAGAGCGCTATCTGCAGTTATATGGAGTTTGAAATAAGTAAAAATTGCCACATTCTGAGCAGTTTCAAAGTATCGCAAATCACATAAATCTATCCAATACAACATAATACGCATGAATCCGTACTTAAATGCATAAAATTTTGCGTTTCCAGCGAGTTATCAGCGTCTTTCTGAGTCTCGTTGAAAAATTTTTGACTCTGTAAATCTGCCCAGAAGCAAGATTTCCCTTCAAAAGTACGTTATATGGCAGAATCTAGCACCAAATACATCATATTCCGTGTTTTGAGAGCGCTATTCGCAGTTTCACAAACTTTGGAATGTGTCGAAATCACGCTTTCCCGCGCAGATTTTCACAATCAAAAAGTTCATATTCCTATTCAGGACGTCATAATATGTATGAATCTATCGACAAAAACGTCATATTCAGTGTTTTCAGAGCGCTATCTGCAGTTATATGAAGTTTGAAATTAGTCAAAACTACCACATTCTGAGCAGTTTCAAAGTATCGCAAATCACATAAATCTATCCAATACAACATAATACGCATGAATCCGTCCTCAAATGCACAAAATTTTGCGTTTCCAGCGAGTAATCAGCGTTTTTCCTGAGTCTCGTTGAGAAATTTTTGACTCAGTAAATCTGCTCAGAAGCAAGATTCTGCTTCAAGAGTGCGTTATATGGCAGAATCTAGCACCAAATACATCATATTTTGTGTTTTAAGAGTGCTATTCGCAGTTTTATGAACTTTGGAATAAGTCAAAATCACGCTTTTCCGCGCAGATTTTCACAACCAAAAAGTTCATATTCCCAATCAGGACCTCATAATATGTATGAATCTATCGACAAAAACATCATATTTCATGTTTTCAAAGCGCTATCTGCAGTTATATGAAGTTTGAAATAAGTCATAATTACCACATTCTGAACAGTTTCAAAGTATCGCAAAGCACATATATCTATCCAATACAAAATAATACGCATGAGTTCGTCCTCAAATGCACAAAATTTTGCGTTTCCAGCGAGTTATCAGCGTATTTTCTGAGTCTCGTTGAGAAATTTTTGACTCTGTAAATCTGCCCAGAAGCAAATTTTCACTTTAAAAGTACTTATATGGCAGAATCTAGCACCAAATACATCATATTCCGTGCTTTTAGAGTGCTATTTGCAGTTTTACAAACTTTGGAATAAGTTGGCATCACGCTTCTCCGCGCAGATTTTCACAATCAAAAAGTTCATATTCGTATTCAGGAAGTCATTATATGTATGAATCTATCGACAAAAACATCATATTCCGTGTTTTCAGAGCGCTATCTGCAGTTATATGAAGATTTAAATAAGTCAAAACTACCATATTCCAAGCAGTTTCAAAGTATCGCGAATCACATAAATCTATCCAATACAACATAATACGCATGAATCCGTCTTTAAATGCACAAAATTTTGCGTTCCCAGCGAGTTGTCAGCGTTTTCTCTGAGTCTCGTTGAGAGATTTTTGACTCTGTAAATCTGCTCGGAAGCAAGTTTTTGCTTCAAAAGTGCGTTATATGGTAGAATTCAGCCCCAAATACAATATATTTCGTGTTTTTAGAGTGCCATTCGCAGTTTCACAAACTTTGGAATAAGTCGTAATCACGCTTTTTCGCGCAGATTTTCACAATCAAAAAGTTCATATTTCTATTCAGGACCTCATAATATGTATGAAGCTATCGACAAAAACATCATATTTCGTGTGTTCAGAGCGCTATCTGCAGTTATATGGAGTTTGAAATAAGTAAAAATTGCCACATTCTGAGCAGTTTCAAAGTATCGCAAATCCCATAAATCTTCCCAATACAACATAATACGCATGAATCCGTACTCAAATGCACAAAATTTTGCGTTTCCAGCGAGTTATCAGCGTTTTTCTGAGTCTCGTTGAGAATTTTTGACTCTGTAAATCTGCTCAGAAGCAAGATTTTGCTTTAAAAGTGCGTTATATGGCAGAATCTAGCACCAAATACATCATATTTCCTGTTTTTAGAGTGCTTTCAGCAGTTTAACAAACTTTGGAATAAGTCGAAATCACGCTTTTCCGCGCAGATTTTCACGATCAAAAAGTTCATTATCCTATTCAGGACCTCATAATATGTATGAATCTATCGACGAAAACATCATATATCGTGTTTTCAGGGCGCTATCTGCAGTTATATGAAGTTTGAAATTAGTCAAAATCACCCACATTCTGAGCAGTTTCAAAGTATCGCAAATAACATAAATCTATCCAATACAACATAATTCCCATGAATCCGTCCTCAAATGCACAAAATTTTGCATTTCCAGCGAGTTATCAGCTTTTTTTCTGAGTCTCGTTGAGGAATTTTTGACTCTGTAAATCTGCTCAGAAGCAAGTTTTTGCTTCAAAAGTGCGTTATATGGCAGAATCTAGCACCAAATACATCATATTCCGTGTGTTTTGAGTGCTATTCGCAGTTCTACAAACTTTGGAATAAGTCGAAATCATGCTTTTCCGCGCAGATTTTCACAATCAAAAAGTTCATATTCCTATTCAGGACCTCATAATATGTATACATCTGACGACAAAAACATCATATTTCGTGTTTTCAGAGCGCTATCTGCATTTATATGAAGTTTGAAATAAGTCAAAATTACCACATTCTGAACAGTTTGAAAGTATCGTAAATCACATAAATCTATCCAATACAACAAAATACGCATGAATCCGTCCTCAAATGCACGAAATTTTGCGATTCCAGCAAGTTATCAGCGTTTTCTCTGAGTCTTGTTGAAGAACTTTTGACTCTGTAAATCTGCTCAGAAGCAATATTCTGCTCTAAAAGTGCCTTATATGGCAGTATCTAGAACCAAATACATCATATTCTGTTTTTTCAGAGTGCTATTCGCAGTTTTACAAACTCTGGAATAAGTCGAAACCACGCCTTTCCGCGCAGATTTTCACAATCAAAAAGTTCATATTCCTATTTAGGACCTCACTAGCGCTTGGCCTGCTACGCAGGCCTAAGCCCTAGGCTTCGCAGCTCGATATGTGAACCGCCTCCGGCAAAAATTCTGTTTCCATGAGATAAATTCCAAGTACATTTTCAGCCCACAAAACCCTCGTGCTCCGTATCATATTTGTGCATTTTTCCCTACACGTGGTTACACTGTTTTTTATAGACAATTCTCAATATTATTCCATGTATTCATTAATCGGATAAATTGATTCCAACTCTCCTACAAATTACAAAGTCTAAATTCAAAACTTCACAGCGAGATAACATGTCTGTGCCATGTTTCGCATATTCTCAGTCATTGCTTTACTGTTTTCAAATACAAATTAAAGTATCAGTTATCACAACTCATGTGATCCTTCTGTTTCATTTTGACGACATATTTACATCCTTACAATTTACTTCGCTCGTCAATTTGTATGTAATCACAATCTTTCTGTCTCCTTTGCGACTCTCACTATTATTTTGAATAGATATGGTTGATAATGCTGACTGAAATGATGCATGTACATCGAAAATACAAAAAGATGGTTACTCCAGGTGGAACCGAGAATATCGAGCGGAAAAGTGAAATAGAATTTCAGTTGAAATTTTGTGTTTTCATCACCTACACCCATTATCCCAAATATTTCTCTCAGGAGAATCATTCAGTTAAATCCTTCCATGAATTAGCGTATCTGATTTCTGAGCTCAATTGCGAGATTGGAAGACCGACTATTTTCTCCGTAGTAACATTGATACTCATAGATTTCCTTCTAAATCACTGCTTTGAGTCTTAATCACTTAGCTCCAATGGTACATTCGGAGAAACATGCATGTTCCACGTTCCTATAGTAATAATTTTGGAGCTCATGCACTCTGCTATACTTTTGCTTTCCAAAAACATGTTTCTTATTCATTCAGGCACTACTCACAAGCCCACGCTACATGTTTTGACAATATTCAATTTTCCCGGGAATTGTGATTCAACTTGTATTGAAATCAATTCAACATTATTCATTAAATCAATATTAGTTGTTCAAAGTGCCTATTCAATAGAATACAATATCAAGGAATCGATCAAAATAATGAAATTGATGAATGTAGCAATGAAAATGTTGACAGCTGTTGTATCATCTGACTACTCGTCATCCAATTCCTTAATATCCAACAAAAAACTCATGTTCTTCACAATTACAATATATCTCAATAACAGATATTATGAAAAACACTAAATGAAAAATAATATCTGCCTCTTACAAAATATCTCTCACGCACGCGCCTGCGCACGCGCACGCGAGCGTCAACGTCACACCTAACAATGTTACCAACTGTTGGAATAGATGTCTGTGTTGATTGTCCCAATGACATTCATAAAAATCAGCTGATTACAACAGTAAATTTTCACTTGCAGCAACCCGTATCATGTATCAACATTTTCCGCGAAGACCCTTTCTTGAATAACTACGTTTAATCTGAGAATAAAGTATTGAATCTATCCATATCATGTGTCTCCTACACTTCTTGAGAAATTAATTTTTTTCAATCCCAAATATGATTTCTCTCAACTATTACAATATATTTCAATAACTGATATTATGAACAAACACTAAAAGAAAAATAATATCTGATTCTCACAAAATATCTCTATCCACTCTTTCTTACGCACGCGCCTGCGCACGCGCACCCGAGAGTTTACGTTACACCTAACAATGTTACCAACTGTTGGAATAGATGTCTGTGTTGATTGTTTCAATGACATTCATTAAAATCAGCTGATTACAACAGTAAAATTTCACTTGCAGCAACGAGTATCATCTATCAACATTTTCCGCGAAAACCCTTTCTTGAATACGTATATCCTGAGAATAAAGCACTGAATCTATCCATATCATGTGTCTCCTACATTTCTTGAGAAATTTATTTTTTCCAATCCCATATATGATTTTTCTCATCGATATTACCGATTATTATTAAATCGGAAGTTCTAACCAATAATTCTCATTCCGTTTTATCTTCGTTCACGTCATCCATCATTTTATCGTATTTGTAGTTTTTAAATACAAAGATATATTTTGTTGACGTTTAATAAAATTGTACAATTTGAGGCAAAGAATATCCAAAAAGCCATGAATCTCGTTAATATTTAACAATTTGACAGGCCTGTATGTAAGTAGATCAATTAATTTGGTTCTAAAATCTTGTTCGTATATGTCTATTCTTACAAGGGTCTTATCTATGGGTTATTGAAATTTAGTCCTAAAATGTACCACTAATAGCAGTGATGCACGTTTCAACTTTCAGTTTAAGATCTCATGGTACTTGCAATATATATGTCTATGTCTGGTTTACTCATTTGAAACGTAAAGAGAGCAAAAATGTTTGAATTGAATAATTCGTACAACGCTATTATTGAAGACTTCTTCAAGAAGAGAATCATTTGAAAATAGCATTATTCAGGTACTTATCTTCTGTAGTCTATATAGGCTATGTTTGTTGTGTACAACCTGTGTACAAAAATGAACTCATGATTCCAACAATCACACTCTAGTCTCTAGTGCATACATCAGAATTGCCTATACTACGTATTAAAACATTAACTCATGAAATGAATCAACATTAGAGCCTAGACTATTAGATGTCAAAAACTACAGATCAAAGTTTTAGAACCACTGAGATTTGCTACTCTCCCCAATGCACTTGTCATCAAGAATATATTTCATATCCAATTTTGTATACCAATTGCATAGGAACATCCACACTAAATAAGAAATTAGTGACTTTAGATATTGTAATAAAATGATATATATTATACAGAATATTTACGTACAGTTTATTTCAGTAATATGTTATAATTTACATTTTTCAAAATAAATGATGACAATGCCGCTTCTAGTAGAATTATTCTCTACATAACCTCAAATACGAAGTTATTTGAGTTCATTGAGTGATGTATGATTTATATCTTTCAACAAGTACAAAATATTGATTGATGACTCCATTATCGTAATATTATAATCAGTTGATTATTGCTTGTTTTCATTGTTGACTCAAGCAAAATGTTCGATTGGCTGGGTTTATCAAGTCTTCAACTCAAATTTATTCAACTGAAAGAGATGTGAGAATAGCATAAACTAAACTATTACTAAACAATATTGAAAATCTAAATAAATACTCGTGTATTGTTGAATATTTACCACATGTATCAGCCAAACTATACTTGACATGTTTCAAACTTCATTCAATCTTCAGTACTTATTTCATCCACAACAGAGAAACATCATGAATCAAAATATCCCTTGATTATAAGAATCGATTTCATCATAACAATTATATGTTGAAATCATTTTATAACTTAGGCAACAACTAATCCATTTTGCGATCAGGCATATTCTGCGTTAAAAATGCATGAATATCGTGACATATTACTCTATTTCAAAAAATGTTTAAGCATAGCCTAAAAAATATTACATAAAATTGTCATTATGTTAATATTATTCAATTGAACTACTTACTTTCTATTCATTAGATGTGTACATTGTTGGAACTGGAATTGGAATTTTGCGTAAAAGCGAGTACGCATGTACATTCTGGGAAATAAGTTGGCAATACTGAATTTATTGAAATGTCAAAAAAATAGTAATTTTAATATTTGAGCATAATATTAGCTTAAAATGTATCACAAGTGATTTGCTCATGTTTGTTATAAATGTATTAATACATAAATTTGTGAAAATTTTTCTCATCCTGCAATATTCAATGGAATAATATTGAAACCTAAACGTCAAAGCTGACAGATATCATCGATGTTCAACAATTATTTGTACATGGCTACTATTTTTACGTGGAAGCGAGTACGCATGTACATTCTTCGTTTGGAACATAAGTTGGCAATACTGAATTTATCGAAATGTCAAAAAAATAACAATTTTAATATTTAAGCATAATATTAGCTCAAAATGTATCACAAGTGATTTGCTCATGTTTGTAATAGATGTATTAATACATAAATTTGTGGAAATCCTTCTCATTTTGCAATATCCAATGAAATAATATTGAAACCTAAACGTCAAAGCTGACAGATGTCATCGATGTTCAACAATTATTTGTACATGCCTACTATGTTCAGGATGTATTTTTGACGGTTTTTGATTTTTTACTCGAAATCTATAGGACTGAAAAAATTGAGACTCCCAAAAGGCACTGCTCGTCAAGAATATCAAATTTATAAAAAAAAAACCATTTTAATCAGAGTTCTCGTTTAGGCTGTAGCCGTGGCTAACTGAAAGTGTATCTTATGCCTTTTAGTATATAAGACTAGCGCTTGGCCTGCTACGCAGGCCTAAGCCCTAGGCTTCGCAGCTCCATATGTGAACCGCCTCCGGCAAAAATAATTTCTTGATATGATTATTTCTTATCATAATTTCAGGCTACATAATCATCCTGCTCCATATCTTATTTCTGCATTTTCCCCTATTCGTGATCTTAATCTTTTGTATAGACAATTCCCAATGTTATTTCATGTATTCATTTGGAGAAAAATTATTGTTTTCAACTCCTTCACGAATTATAGAAACTCTAGGCGTTGCAGCTCCATATATGTACCGCCTCTCTCACAAGAATTCTTCTTTGACCGAATCAATCTCGACTGTGAATTGAGCTTACGTAATTCCCCTGCTTCATATTCTATTTCCACAATTTTCTCTGCTGATTACACTGATTGACAGTTTTCAATCATATTCAAGTATAAATCCTTAAGAAAATCATTGATTTCATTCCCTTTAAGGATTAGCGACAAGATGACAATATTGTTTCTCTAGTAGAACTATCTTTTCAAGAGAACCTTTCATGCCGCACAATTTCCAATATCATACACAGGACTTGATACTCACCAGTAAAAGTATTCATTATAAAAGCAGCTTATTGGTTATTTGAGCTACTACAGACGGCGTTACGATCGAGAAAATAAGTGTGCGAGCGAAACAGGAAATGTGCATCAGAAAGACAAGAGACAGCGATTCGAATAATTCAAGTTTGGATTGGATATTCAATTTTACATCTCAAAATTTATTGATATATAGCACTCAATATCAATAATATTCGGAATATTGCCATCAAATAGCAATAGAATATCTAATATTTCATAATAATTACATTTCATTCCTTTGTATTCACAATAATTGATATTTGAACTTGTGACAAATGAATATTTCTCTCAATCTCCCTTGAACTGTTATCATAAGTAGATTTATAATCACCAACTACAATATATTACAGCTTCTCACATCTTGAGGAACTAATAATAACTAAATACTTCAAAAAAAGTCAATCCCTTGCCAATAGTAGTGAGATGCTAGTGTCAAGACCTATATATAAGACCGTGGTGCGTGAATTAACATACTCTATTTTTGCATAAAAAACTGCAAAAGTTTAACAAATTGCTAATACCGCTGTAAAAATACTTTACTCCATGTTTTAAGTTTGCAACCATATAAGAGTTAGCGAACATCATTTTTTTCTTATATATTCATGTTATTCCTTCTAATTTGCAACATGTTTTGTCGAACGCATCGTCAACGCTATCATCGTCAAACCCTTGCATGCGACGTCCAAATATGAGTATAAATAATTCTTATTCCACATTGATAATAGTTATTCTCCTACTTTAGAAGAATTTATCGAGTTTTATGATGAATAAGATAAAACCGCTATAAATTTTGGGAAATGTTCCAGGTAAATGTTGTGCCAATTCATTCAGGGATCAATCCAAGTAATTTTTTATTACTCATGCAGGATGAGTACTTTTTTGCGCACGTTTCTCAGAGCGGTAAATGGCTGTTTGGCTTTTGAGTGCGCCAAGTATAATTTGAGTGCGACAAGTAAACCATTAATCGCTCGGAAAAATAAGCGCAAAATAGTATTTATCCCGCATTCGTAATAAAAATTGTATCTGCAACTCGTGTGGTGTTATCGATTGCCTACTTCGCTCTTGTGGGCAGTCAAAAACTTATCGCACTTGTTGCACAATATACTAAAAGTACTACCGTTTATAGATTACACAAAGAACTCAAAAGTTCCATCAAAGAAGCTTTAGTACCACCGATAGAAAATACTTTATTTATGATTATGAGCCTATGAACCTCCGGCAAAAATAATTCCTTGATAAGATTAGTTCCGATTATAATTTTAGCCTACAGAATCCTTCTGCTCCATATTATATTTCTGCATTCTCTCTTATTCGTGATTTCACTGTTTTTTATGGACAATACGAATACAAATTACGGCTCACTTTCATGCTAGGAACCTAGTGACGTGCGCATGCGCGTACCTTGTACATGTATTGCTATAGTCAGTGGCTTTCAAACAAAGAGCATTCCACCTAAATACGTACAAGTGTGTGACTCGCTGACTATGATGAATTTTTTTCAATACTAGTTGGCTTATAAGGCTTCGTTCAGGTTTTATCAGGTTTTATTTTGTCTGTTTTTTTTTTAACTGAAAAACCACTAATTTACTGTTTTCCAATACTACTTGACCTTGAAAAGGTTGAGTTTTTGTATTTTTTTGAACTAAAAAACACTGATTCACTGTTTTCCAATACTTATTGGTCTGGAAAGCTCGTTTGTAGGTTATGTTAAAGTTGCTTTTTCTTGAATGTAAAATACTAGTCCCCACCGTTTCTAGTGCACAATGGAAAATTTCTTTGAATCTCTGTGGCGCCAATCTCTTTTTACTTTTATAACTACCACTAGGTTCCTATTGTAAAAATCTACCCAAATTACTTATGGTCTAATGGAAGACTCTATTCGCATACAAAAGTTTGATAGAATAACATAACTTCTAGATTTCAAATTAGTTTGCAGCAACAGATTAATAATTGACAACTTCCGTTTTTATCTCAAAATTTGAGAAAGAATGAATAATGACAAATGATACTTTCATCATCGTTTTCACACAAGCTTATCGTGTTTTATCAGCTCAATGGCAGCTTCTAGGAGAAATATAAAAATACTACAATACGAAATTGATAGAACTATTAATACTATAATATGAATTTGTGTCATCATAATTCTAACATAATCAATTTGATGATTCATAGATTATTATACAAAATATTCAGGTACAGTTAGTTCCTTAAGAAATATTTGATTCATATTTTTAAACAAGTAAAAAATTCAGATTGATGGCCCCATTGTCGTAATCTAATATCATTACTCTATTTGATCCATTGTTAGGTCATGGACTGATGGTTCTCACCAACTTTGATCAATGTAAACTCCTATTCATTGATTCAATTGAATTTTCAATGTATTGGCTTCATTGATTGGGAGGGATTCAAAATCTGCTCAGAAGCAAGTTTTTTGCTTCAAAAGTGCGTTATATGGCAGAATCTAGCACCAAATACATCATATTTCGTGCATTTTAGAGTGCTATTCGCAGTTTTACAAACTTTGGAATAAGTCGGAATCACGCTCTTCTGCGCAGATTTTCGCAATCAAAAAGTTCATACTCCTATTCAGGACCCTCATAATTTATATGAATACATCGACAAAACATCATATTCCGTGTTTTAAGAGCGCTATCTGCAGTTATATGAAGTTTGAAATAAGTCAAAATTACCACATTCTGAGCAGTTTCAAAGTATCGCAAATCACATGAATCTATCCACTAGAACATAATCACGGATGAATCCGTCCTCGAATGCACAAAATTTTGCGTTTCCAACGACTTATCAGCGTTTTTTCTGAGTCTCGTTGAGAGATTTGTGATTTTGTAAATCTGCTCAGAAGCAAGATTTTGCTTCAAAAGTGCGTTATATGGCGGAATCTAGCACCAGATACATCATAATTTTGTGTTTTCAGAGTGCTATTCGCAGTTTTACAAATTTTGGAACAATGTCGAAATCATGCATTTCTGCGCAGATTTTCGCATTCAGAAGTTCATATTCCTATTCAGGACCTCATAATATGTATGAATCTAACGACAAAAAACATTATATTCCGTGTTTTCAGAGCGCTATCTGCAGTTATATGAAGTTTTAAATAATTCAAAACTACCCACATTGTGAGCAGTTTCAAAGTATCGCAAATCACATAAATCTATCCACTAGAACATAATACGCATGAATCCGTCCTCAAATGCACAAAATTTTGCGTTTCCAACAAGTTATCAGCGTTTTTTTGAATCCCGTTTGAGAGATTTTTGACTCTTTAAATCTGCTCAGAAGCAAGTTTTTGCTTCTAAAGTGCGTTATATGGCAGAATCTAGCACCAAATACATCATATTTTGTGCTTTTAGAGTGCTATTCGCAGTTTTACAACTTTGGAATAAGTCGGAATCACGCTCTTCTGCGAAGATTTTCGCAATCAAAAAGTTCATACTTCCTATTCAGGACCTCATAATATGTATGAATCTATCGACAAAAAACATCATATTCCGTGTTTTCAGGCGCTTCTCTGCAGTTATATGAAGTTGGAATAAGTCAAAAGTACCACATTCTGAGTAGTTTCAAAGTATCGCAAATCACATAAATCTATCCACCTAGAACATAATACGCATGAATCCGTCCTTGAATGCACAAAATTTTGCGTTCTTAGCGAGTTATCAGCGTTTTTTCTGAGTCTCGTTGAGAAATTTTTGACTCTGTAAATCTGCTCAGAAGGGAAGATTTTGCTTCAAGAGTGCGTTATATGACAGAATCTAGCACCAAATACATCATATATCGTGTTTTTAGATTGCTACTTCGCAGTTTTACAAACTTTGGAATAAGTCGAAATCACGCTTTTCCACGCAGATTTTTCACGATCAAATAGTTCATGTTCCTATTCGGGACCTCAATAATATGTATGAATCCATCAACAAAAAACATAATATTACGTGTTTTCAGAGCGCTATCTGCAGTTATATGAAGTTTGAAATAAGTCAAAATTACCACATTCTGAGCAGGTTCGAAGTATCGCAAAATCACATAAATCTGCAGTTCTACAAACTTTGGAATAAGTCGAAATCACGCTTTTCCGCGCAGATTTTTCACAATCAAATAGTTCATATCCCTATTCGGGACCTCATAATATGTATGAATCCATCAACAAAAACATCATATTAACGTGTTTTTTCAGAGCGCTTTTATGCAGTTATATGAAGTTTGGAATAAGTCAAAAGTACCACATTCCTGAGCAGTTTCAAAGTATCGCAAATCACATAAATCTATCCTCTAGAACATAATACAAATGAAACCGTCCTCAAATGCACAAAATTTTGCGTTTCCAGCGAGTTATCAGCGTTTTTTTTGAGTCTCGTTGAGAAATTTTTGAATCTGTAAAATCTGCTCAGAAGTAGGATTTTGCTCTAAAAGTGCGTTATATGGCAGAATCTGGCACCAAATACATCATATTCCGTGTTTTTTGAGTGTTATTTGCAGTTTTACAAACTTTGGAATAAGTCGAAATCAAGCTTTTCCGCGCAGATTTTCACAATCAAAAAGTTCATATTACTATTCAGGACCAAATAATATGTATGAATCTATCGACAAAAACATTATATTCCGTGTTCTCAGAGCGCTATCTGCAGTTATATGAAGTTTGAAATAAGTCAAAATTACCACATCCTGAGCAGTTTCAAAGTATCGCGAATCACATGAATCTTTCCAATACAACATAATACAAATGAAACCGTCCTCAAATGCACAAAATTTTGCGTTTCCAGCGAGTTATGAGCGTTTTTTCTGAGTCCCGTTGAGAGATTTTTGACTCTGTGAATCTGCTCAGAAGCAAGTTTTTGCTTCAAAAGTGCGTTATATGGCAGAATCTAGCACCAAATACATCATATTTCGTGCTTTTAGAGTGCTATTTGCAGTTTTACGAACTTTGGAATAAGTCGGAATCACGCTCTTCTGCGCAGATTTGTGCAATCGAAAAGTTCATACTCCTATTCAGGACCTCATAATTTGTATGAATACATCGACAGAAACATCATATTCCGTGTTTTAAGAGGCGCTATCTGCAGTTATATGTAGTTTGAAATAAGTCAAAATTACCACATTCTGAGCAGTTTCAAAGTATCGCAAATCACATAAATCTATCCACTAGAACATAATACGCATGAATCCGTCATTGAATGCACAAAATTTTGCGTTTCCAACGAGTTATCAGCGTTTTTTCTGAGTCTCGTTGAGAGATTTTTTGAATTCTGTAAATCTGCTCATAAGCAAGATTTTGCTTCAAAAGTGCGTTATATGGCGGAATCTAGCACCAGATACATCATTTTTTGTGTTTTTAGAGTGCTGTTCGCAGTTTTACAAACTTTGGAAACAAGTCGAAATCACGCATTTCTGCGCAGATTTTGCATTCAAAAAAGTTCAATATTCCTATTCAGGACCTCATATTATGTATGAATCTAACGACAAGAACATTATATTCCGTGTTTTCAGAGCGCTATCTGCAGTTATATGAAGTTTCAGATAATTCAAAACTTACCACATTGTGAGCAGTTTCAAAGTATCGCAAATCACATAAATCTTTCCACTAGAACATAATACGAATGAATCCGTCCTCAAATGCACAAAATTTTGCGTTTCCAACGAGTTATCAGCGTTTATTCTGAATCCCGTTGAGAGATTTTTGACTCTTTAAATCTGCTCAGAAGCAAGTTTTTGCTTCAAAAGTGCGTTAAATGGCAGAATCTAGCACCAAATACATCATATTTCGTGCTTTTAGAGTGCTATTCGCAGTTTTACAAACATTGGAATAAGTCGGAATCACGCTATTCTGCGTAGATTTTCGCAATCAAAAAGTTCATACTCCTTTTCAGGACCTCATAATATTGTATGAGTCTATCGACAAAAACATCATATTCCGTGTTTTCAGAGCGCTTTCTGCAGTTATATGAAGTTTGGAATAAGTCAAAAGTACCACATTCTGAGCAGTTTCAAAGAATCGCAAATCACATAAAATCTATCCACTAGAACATAATACGCATGAATCCGTCCTTGAATGCACAAAATTTTGCGTTTTCAGCGAGTTATTAGCGTTTTTTCTGAGTCTCGTTGAGAAATTTTTGACTCTGTAAATCTGCTCAGAAGGAAGATTTTGCTTCAAAAGTGCGTTATATGGCAGAATCTAGCACCAAATACATCATATATCGTGTTTTTAGATTGCTACTCGCAGTTTTACAAACTTTGGAATAAGTCGAAATCACGCTTTTCCGCGCAGATTTTCACGATCAAATAGTTCATGTCCCTATTCGGGACCTCATAATATGTATGAATCCATCAACAAAAAACATCATATTACGTGTTTTCAGAGCGCTATCTGCAGTTATATGAAGTTTGAAATAAGTCAAAAATTACCACATTCTGAGCAGTTTCGAAGTATCGCAAATCACATAAATCTGCAGTTCTACAAACTTTGGAATAAGTCGAAATCACGCTTTTCCGCGCAGATTTTCACAATCAAACAGTTCATATCTCTATTCGGGACCTCCTAATATGTATGAATCCATCAACAAAAACTTCATATTACGTGTTTTTAGAGCGCTTCCTGCAGTTATATGAAGTTTGGAATAAGTCAAAAAGTACCACATTTTGAGCAGTTTCAAAGTATCGCAAATCACATAAATCTATCCACTAGAACATAATACGCATGTATCCGTCCTTGAATGCACAAAATTTTGCATTTTCAGCGAGTTATCAGCGTTTTTTTTGAGTCTCGTTGAGATATTTTTGACTCTGTAAATCTGCTCAGAAGCAAGATTTTGCTCCAAAAGTGCGTTATATGGCAGAATCTAGCACCAAATACATCATATTTCGTGTATTTAGAGTGTTATTTGCAGTTTTACCAAACTTTGGAATAAGTCCATATTACTATTCATGACCAAATAATATGTATGAATCTATCGACAAAAACATTATATTCCGTGTTTTCAGAGCGCTATCTGCAGTTATATGAAGTTTGAAATAAGTCAAAATTACCACGTTCTGAGCAGTTTCAAAGTATCGCGAATCACATAAATCTTTCCAATACAAACATAATACAAAATGGAACCGTCCTCAAATGCACAAAATTTTGCGTTTCCAACGAGTTATGAGCGTTTTTTTCTGAGTCCGTTGAGAGATCTTTGACTCTGCGAATCTGCTCAGAAGCAAGTTTTTTGCTTCAAAAGTGCGTTATATGGCAGAATCTAGCACCAAATACATCATATTTCGTGCTTTTAGAGTGCTATTCGCAGTTTTACAAACTTTGGAATAAGTCGGAATCACGCTCTTCTGCGCAGATTTTCGCAATCAAAAAGTTCTTACTCCTATTCAGGACCTCATAATTTGACATGAATACATCGACAAAAACATCATATTCCGTGTTTTTAGAGCGCTATCTGCAGTTATATGTAGTTTGAAATAAGTCCAAAATTACCACATTCTGAGCAGTTTTAAAGTATCGCAAATTACATAAATCTATCCACTAGAACATAATACGCATGAATCCGTCCTCAAATGCACAAAATTTTGCTTTATTCAACGAGTTATCAGCGTTTTTTCTGAGTACCGTTGAGAGATTTTTGACTCTTTAAATCTGCTCAGAAGCAAGTTTTCGCTTCAAAAGTGCGTTATATGGTAGAATCTAGCACCAAACACATCATATTTCGTGCTTTTAGAGTGCTATTCGCAGTTTTCCAAACTTTGGAATAAGTCGGAATCACGTTCTTCTGCGAAGATTTTCGCAATCAAAAAGTTCATCCTCCTATTCAGGACCTCATAATATGTATGAATCTATCGACAAAAACATCATACTTCGTGTTTTCAGAGCGCTATCTGCAGTTATATAAAAGTTTGAAATTAGTCATAATTACCACATTCTTAGCAGTTTCAGAGTATCGCAAATCACATAAATCTATCCAATACAACATAATACGCATGAGTCTGTCCTCAAATGCACAAAATTTTGCGTTTCCAGCGAGTTATCAGCGTTTTTTCTGAGTCTCGTTGAGACATTTTTGACTCTGTTAATCTGCTCAGAAGCAAGATTTTGCTCCAAAAGTGCGTTATATGGCAAAATCTAGCACCAGATACATCATATTTGTGTTTTTAGAGTGCTATTCGCAGTTTCACAAACTTTGGAGTAAGTCGAAATCACGTTTTTCCGCGCAGATTTTCACAACCAAACAGTTCATATTCCCTTATCAGGACCTCATAATATGTATGAATCTATCGACAAAAACATTTTATTTCGTGTTTTCAGAGCGCTATCTGCGGTTATATGAGGTTTGAAGTAAGTCAAAATTTACCACATTCTGAACAGTTTACAAGTATCGCAAATCACATAAATCTATACAATACAACATAATACGCATAAGTTCGTCCTCAAATGCACAAAATTTTTGCGTTTCCAGCGAGTTATCAGCGTATTTTCTGAGTCTCGTTGAGAAACTTCTGACTCTGTAAATCTGCTCAGAAGCAAGATTTTGCTTCAAAAGTGCGTTATAATGGGCAGAATCCAGCACCAAATACATTATATTCCGTGTTTTTAGAGTGCCATTCGCAGTATTACAAACTTGGGAATAAGTTGAAATCACGCTTTTTCCGCGCAGATTTCCACAATCAAAAAGTTCATATTCCCATTCAAGACCTCATAATATGTATGAATGTATCGACAAAAACATCATATTTCGTGTTTTCAGAGCGCTATCTGCAGTTATATGAAGTTTAAAATAAGTCAGAATTACCACATTCTGAGCAGTTTCAAAGTATCGCAAATCACATAAATCTATCCAATACAACATACTTCGCATGAATCCGTACTCAAATGCACAAAATTCTGCGTTTTCCAGCGAGTTATCAGCGTTTTTCCTGAGTCTCGTTGAGAAATTTTTTACTCTGTTAATCTGCTCAGAGGCAAGATTTTGCTCCAAAAGTGCGTTATATGGCAGAATCTAGCACCAAATACATCATATTCCGTGTTTTTTGAGTGCTATTCGCAGTTTTACGAACTTTGGAATGTGTCGAAATCACGCTTTCTCGCGCAGATTTTCACAATCAAAAAGTTCATATTTCTATTCAGGACGTCATATTATGTATAAATCTATCGAGGAAAACATCGTATTTTGTGTTTCCAAAGCGCTATCTGCAGTTATATGAAGTTTGAAATAAGTCAAAATTACCACATTCTGAGCAGATTCAAAGTATCGCAAATCACATAAATCTATCCAATACAACATAATGAGCATGAATCCATCCTCAAATGCACAAAATTTTGCGTTTATAGCGAGTTATCAGCGTTTTTTTTCTGAGTCTCATTGAGAAATCTTTGACCCCTGTATATCTGGTCAGTAGCAAGATTTTGCTTCAAAAGTGCGTTATATGGCAGAATCTAGCACCAAATTACATCATATTTTGTGTTTTTAGAGTGCTATTCGCAGTTTTTACAAATTTTGGAATAAGTCGAAATCGCGCTTCTCCGCGCAGATTCTCACAATCATAAAGTTCATATTCCTATTGTGGACCTTATAATATGTATGAATCTAGCGACGAAAACATCATATTTCGTGTTTTCAGAGCGCTATCTGCAGTTATATGAAGTTTGAAATAAGTCAAAATTACCACATTCTGAGCACTTTCAAAGTATCGCAAATCACATAGATCTATCCAATAGAACATAATACGCATGACTCCGTCCTCAAATGCACAAAAATTTTGCGTTTCCAGCGAGTTATCCGCGTTTTTTCTGAAGTCTCATTGAGATATTTTTGACTCTGTAAATCTGCTCAGAAGTAAGATATTGCTTCAGAAGTGCGTTATATGGCAGAATCTAGCACCAAAATACATCATATTTCGTGTTTTTAGAGTGCTATTCGCAGTTTTACAAACTTTGGAATAAGTCGAAATCACGGCTTCTCCGCGCAGATTCTCACAATCAAGAAGTTCATATTCCTATTCAGGACCTCATAATATGTATGAATCTATCAAGGAAAACATCGTATTTTGTGTTTCCAAAGCGCTATCTGCAGTTATATGAAGTTTGAAATAAGTCAAAATTACCACATTCTGAGCAGATTCAAAGTATCGCAAATCACATAAATCTATCCAATACAACATAATGAGCATGAATCCATCCTCAAATGCACAAAATTTTGCGTTTTTTAGCGAGTTATCAGCGTTTTTTTTCTGAGTCTCGTTGAGAAATTTTTGACTCTGAAAATTTGCTCAGAAGCAAGATTTTGCTTCAAAAATTGCGTTATATGGCAGAATCTGGCACCAAATACATCATAATTTGTGTTTTTTAGAGTGCTATTTGCAGTTTTACAAAGTTTGTGATTAAGTCGAAATCACGCTTTTCCGCGCAGATTTTCACAATCAGAAAGTCCATATTCCCATTCAGGAACTCATAATATGTGTGAATCTATCGACAAAAACATCATATTTCGTGTTTTCCCAGAGCGCTATCTGCAGTTTTATGAAGTTTGAAATAAGTCAGAATTACCACATTCCTAGCAGTTTCAAAAGTATCGCGAATCACATAAATCTATCCAATACAACATAATACGCATGAATTCGTCCTCAAATTCACAGAATTTTGCGTTTCCAGCGAGTTATAAGCGTTTTTTCTGAGTCTAATTGAGAAATTTTTTGACTCTGTAAATCTGCTCAGAAGCAAGATTTTGCTTCAAAAGTGCGTCATATGGCAGAATCTAGCAAACAAATACATCATATTTTGTGTCTTCAGAGTGCCATTTGCAGTTTTACAAACTTTGGAAAAAGTTGAAAATACGCTTTTTCGCGCAGATTTTTACGATCAAAAAGTTAACATTCCTATTCAGGACCTCATAATATGTATGAATCTATCGACAAAAACATTATATTACGTGTTTTCAGAGTGCTATCTGCAGTTATATGAAGTTTGAAATAAGTCAAAATAACCACATTCTGGGCAGATTCAAAGTATCGCTAATCACATGAATCTATCCAATACAACATAATACGCACGAATCCGTCCTCAAATGCACAAAATTATGCGTTTTCCCAGCGAGTTATCAGCGTTTCTCCTGAGTCTCGTTGAGAAATTTCTGACTCGGTAAATCTGCTCAGAAGCAAGATTTTGCTCCAAAAGTGCGTTATATGGCAGAATCTAGCACCAAATACATCATATTTCGTGTTTTTAGAGTGCTATTCGCAGTTTTACAAACTTTGGAATAAGTCGAAATCACGCTTTTCCGCGCAGATTTTTACAATCAAAAAGTTCATATTCCTATTCAGGATCTCATAATATGTATAAATCTATCGACGAAAACATCATATTTCGTGTTTTCAGAGCGCTATCTGCAGTTATATGAAGTTTGAAATAAGTCAAAATTACCACATTCCGAGCAGTTTCAAAGTATCGCAAATCACATAGATCTATCCAATACAACATAATATGCATGAACTCCGTCCTTGAATGCACAAAATTTTGCGTTTCCTTCCCAGCGAGTTATCAGCATTTTTTTCCCTGTAAATCTGCTCAGAAGCAAGATTTTGCTTCAAAAGTGCGTTATATGGCGGAATCTAGCGCCAAATTCATCAAATTTCGTGTTTTTAGAGTGTTATTCGCAGTTTTACAAACTTTGGAATAAGTTGAAATCACGCTTTTTCGCGCAGTTTCTCACAATCAAGAAGTTCATATTCCCATTAAGGACCTCATAATATGTATGAATCTATCGACAAAAACATCATATTTCGTGTTCTCAGAGCGCTATCTGCGTTTATATGATGTTTGAAATATGTCAAAATTACCACATTCTGAGCAGTTTCAAAGTATCGCAAATCACAAAAATCTATCCAATAGAACATAATACGCATGGATCCGACCGCAAATGCACAAAATTTTGCGTTTCCAGCGAGTTATCAGCGTTTTTTCTAAGTCTCGTTGAGAAAATTTTTGACTCTGTAAATCTGCCCAGAAGCAAGATTTTGCTCCAAAAGTGCGTTATATGGCAGAATCTAGCACCAAATACATCATATTTCGTGATTTTAACAGTGCTATTTGAAGTTTTTACAAACTTTGGAAAGAGTTGAAATCACACTTTCCCCGCGCAGATTTTCACAATCGAAAAGTCCATGTTTCTATTCAGAACCTCATAATATGTATGAATCTATTGACAAAAACATCATATTTCGTGTTTTAAGAGCGCTATCTGCAGTTATATGAAGTTTGAAGTGAGTAAAAATTACCACATTCTGAGCAGTTTCAAAGTATCGCAAATCACATAAATCTATCCAATACAACATAATACGCATGAATTTTTCCTCAAATGCACAAAATCTTGCGTTTCCAGCGAGTGATCAGCGTTTTTTTCTGAGTTTTATTGAGAAATTTTGATCCTGTAAATCAGCTCGGAAGCAAGATTTTGCTTCAAAAGTGCGTTATATGGCAGAATCTAGCACCAAATACATCATATTTCGTGTTTTTAGAGTGCTATTTACAGTTTCACAAACTTTGGATTGAGTGGAAATCACACTTTTCCGCGCAGATTTCCACAAACAAAAAGTTCATATTCCTATTCAGGACTTTATAATATGTATGAATCTATCGACAAAAACATCATATTTCGTGTTTTCAGAGCGCTATCTACAGTTATATGAAATTTGAGATAAGTCAAAATTACCACATTCTGAGCAGTTTCAAAGTATAGCAAATAACATAAATCTATCCAATACAACATAATACGCATGAATCCGTCCTCAAATACACAGAATTTTGCGTTTTCCAGCAAGTTATCAACGTTTTTTCTGAATCTCGTTGAGAAATTTTCGACTCTGTAAATCTGCTCAGAAGCTAGATTTTGCTTCAAAAGTGCGTTATATGGCAGAATCTAGCACCAAATACATCAAATTTCGTGTTTCAAGAGTGCTATTCGCAGTTTTAACAAACTTTGGAATAAGTCTAAAATCACGCTTCTCCGCGCAGATTTTCACAATCAAAAAGTTCATATTCCTATTTCAGGACCTCATACGCTATCTGCAGTTATATGAAGTTTAAAATAAGTCAAAATCACCACATTCTGAGCAGTTTCACAGTATCGCAAATCACATGAATCCATCCAATACAACATAATACGCATGAATCCGTCCTCAAATGCACAGAATTTTGCGTTTCCAGCGAGTTATTAGCCTTTTTCCTGAGTCTCGTTGAGAAATTTTTGACTCTGTAAATCTGTCCAGAAGCAAGATTTTGCTTCAAAAGTGCGTTATATGGCAGAATCTAGCACCAAATACATCATATTTCGTGTTTTTACAGTGCTATTTGCAGTTTTACGAACTCTGGAATAAGTTGAAATCACGCTTTTCCGCGCAGATTTTCACAATCAAAAAGTTCATATACTCATTCAGGACCTCATAATATGTATGAATCTATCGACAAACACATCATATTTCGTGTTTTCAGAGCGCTATCTGCAGTTATATGAAGTTTGAAATAAGGCAAAATTACCACATTCTGAGCAGTTTCAAAGAATCGCAAATCACATAAATATATCCAATACAACATAATACGCATGAATCCTTCCTCAAATGCACAAAATTTTGCGCTTCCAGCAAGCTATAAGCGTTTTTTCTGATACTCGTTGAGAAATTTTTGACTCTGTAAATCTGCTCAGAAGGAAGATTTTGCTTCAAAAGTGCGTTATATGGCAGAATCTAGCGCCTAATTCATCAAATTTCGTGTTTTTAGAGTGCTATTCGCTAGTTTTACAAACTTTGGAATAAATTGAATTCACGCTTTCTCGCGCGGTTTTCACGAATCAAAAAAGTTCATATTCCTATTTAGGACCTCATAATATGTATGAATCTATCGACAAAAACATCATATTTCGTGTTTTCAGAGCGCTATCTGCAGTTAAATGAAGTTTGAAATAAGTCAAAATCACCACATTCTGAGCAGTTTCAAAAGTATCAAAAATAACATGAATCTATTCAATACAACATGATACGCATAAGTCCGTCCCCAAATACACAAAATTTTGCGTTTCCAGCGAGTTATCAATGTTTTTTCTGAGTCTCGTTGAGGAATTTTTGACCCTGTAAATCTGCTCAGAAGCTAGATTTTGCTTCAAAAGTGCGTTATATGGCAGAATCTGGCACCAAATACATCATACTTCGTGTTTCAAGAGTGCTAATCTCAGTTTTACAAACTTTGGAATAAGTCGAAATCATGCTCTCCCGCGCAGATTTTCAAAATCAAAAAGTTCATATTCCTATTCAGGACCTCATAATATGTATGAATCTATCGACAAAAACATCATATTTCGTGTTTTCAGAGCGCTATCTGCAGTTATATGGAGTTTGAAATAACTCAAAATCACCACATTCTGAGCATTTTCAAAGTATCGCAAATAACATAAATCTATCCAATACAACATAATACGCATGAATCCGTCTCCAAATGCACAAAATTTTGCGTTTCCAGCGAGTTATCAGCGTTTTTCCTGAGGCTTCGTTGAGAAATTTTTGACTCAGTTAATCTGCCCAGAAGTAAGATTTTGCTTCAAAAGTGAGTTTTTATGGCAGAATCTAGCACCAAATACATCATATTTCGTGTTTCTAGAGTGCTAGTCGCAGTTTTACAAGCTTTGGAATAAGTCGGAATAACGCTTTTCCGCACAGATTTTCACAATCAAAAAGTTTATATTCTCATTCAGGACCTCATAATATGTATGAATCTATCGACAGAAAACATCATATTATGTGTTTTCAAAGCGCTATCTGCAGTTATATGAAGTTTGAAATAAGTCAAAATTATCACATTCTGAGCAGTAAGTATCGCAAATCACATAAATCTATCCAGTTCGACATAATACGCATGAATCCGTCCTCAAATGCACAAAATTCTGCGTTTCCAGCGAGTTATAAGCGTTTTTTTCTGAGTCTCGTTGAGAGATTTTTGACTCTGTAATCTGCCCCAGTAGCGAGATTTTGCTTCAAAAGTGCGTTATATGGCAGAATCTAGCACCAAATACATCATATTTTGTGTTTTTAGAGTGCTATTCGCAGTTATACAAAATTTGGAATAAGTCGGAATCACGCTTTTCCGCGCAGATTTTCACAATCAAAAAGTTCATATTTCTATTCAGGACCTCATAATATGTATGAATCTATAGACGAAAACATCATATTTCGTGTTCTCAAAGCGCTATCTGCAGTTATATAAAGTTTGAAATAAGTCAAAATTACCACATTCTGAGCAATTTCAAACTATCGCAAATCACATAAATCTATTCAATACAACATAATACGGATGAATTCGTCCTCAAATGCACAAAATTTTGCGTTTCCAGCGAGTAATCAGCGTTTTTTTCTGAGTCTCGTTGAGAAATATTTGACTCTGTGAATCTGCTCAGGAGTAAGATTGTGCTTCAAAAGTGCGTTGTATGGCAGAATCTAGCATCAAATACATCATAATTCGTGTTTCTAGAGTGCTATTCGCAGTTTTACAATATTTGGAATAAGTCGAAATCACGCTTTCCCGCGCAGATTTTTGGAATCAAAAGTTCATATTCCTATTCTGGACCTCATAATATGTATGAATCTATCGACGAAAACATCATATTCCGTATTTTCAGAGCGCAAACTGCAGTTATATGAAGTTTGAAATAAGTCAAAATTACCAGATTCTGAGCAGTTTCAAAGTATCGCCAATCACATAAATATATCCAATAGAACATAAAACGCATGAATCCGTCCTCAAATGCACAAAATTTTGCGTTCCCAGCGAGTTATCAGCGTTTTTCTGAGTCTCGTTGAGAAATTCTTCACTCTGTAAATCTGCTCAGAAGCAAGATTTTGATTTAGAAGTGCGTTATATGGCAGAATCTAGCACCAAATACATCATATTTCGTGTTTTTTTGAGTGCCATTCGCAGTTTTACAAACTTTGGAGTGAGTCGAAATCACTCTTTTCCGCACAGATATTCACAATCAAAAAGTTCATATTCCTATTCAGGACCTCATAATATGTATGAATCTATCGACAAAAACATTATATTTCGTGTTTTCAGAGCGCTATCTGCAGTTATATGAAGTTTGAAATAAGTCAAAATCACCACATTCTGAGCAGTTCCAAAGTATCGCAAATCACATCAATCTATCCAGTACAACATGATACGCATGAATCCGTCCTCAGATGCACAAAATTTGCGTTTCCAGCGAGTAATCAGCGTTTTTTCTGAGTCTCGTTGAGAAATATTTGACTCTGTGAATCTGCTCAGAAGTAAGATTTTGCTTCAAAAGTGCGTTATATGGCAGAATCCAGCACCAAATCAGCATAATTCGTGTTCTTAGAGTCCTATTCGCAGTGTTTCAAAACTTTGGAATAAGTCGAAATTACGCTTTCCCGCGCAGATTTTCAAAATCAAAAAGTTCATATTCCTATTCAGGACCTCATAATATGTATGAATCTATCGACAAAAACATAATATTTCGTGTTTTCAGAGTGCTATCTGTGGATATATGAAGTTTGAAATATGGCAAAATTACCACATTCTGAGCAGTTTCAAAGTATCGCAAATCACATAAATGCATCCAATACAACATAATACGCATGAATCCGTCCTCGAATGCACAAAATTTTGCGTTTCCAGCAAGTTATCAGCGTTCTTTCTGAGTCTCGATGAGGAATTTTTGACTCTGTAAATCTGCTCAGAAGCAAGATTTTGCTTCAAAAGTGCGTTATATGGCAGAATCTAGCACCAAATACATCATAATTCGTGTTTTTAGAGTGCTATTTGCAGTTTTACAAACTTTGGAGTAAGTCGAATCACGCTTTTCCGCACAGATTTTCACAATCAAAAAGTCTATATTCCTATTCAGGACCTCATAATATGTATGAATCTATCGACAAAAACATCATATTCCTTGTTTTTAGAGCGCTATCTGCAGTTATATGAAGTTTGAAATAAGTCAAAATTACCAGATTCTGAGCAGTTTCAAAGTATCGCAAATCACATGAATATATCCAATAGAACATAATACGCATAAATCCGTCCTCAAATGCACAGAATTTTGCGTTTCCAGTGAGTTATCAGCGATTTTCTGAGTCTCGTTGAGGAATTTTTTACTCTGTAAATCTGCTCAGAAGCAAGATTTTGCTTCAAAAGTGCGTTATATCTAGCACCAAATACATCATATTTCGTGTTTTTGGAGTGCTATTCGCAGTATTACAAACTTTGGAATAAGTTGAAATCACGCTTTTCCGCGGAGATTTTTCACGATCAAAAAGTTCATATTCCTATTCAGGACCTCATAATATGTCTAAGTCTATCTACAAAAACATCATATTTCGTGTTTTCAGAGCGCTATCTGCAGTTATATGAAGTTTGAAATAAGTCAAAATTGCCACATTCTGAGCAGTTTCAAAGAATCGCAAATCACATAAATCTATCCAATACAACATAGTACGCATAAATCCGTTCTCAAATGCACAAAATTTTGCGTTTTAGCGAGTTATCAGCGTTTTTTTCTGAGTCTCGTTGAGAAACTTATTACTCTGTAAATCTGCTCAGAAGCAAGATTTTGCTTCAGAAGTGCGTTATATCTAGCACCAAAAACATCATATTTCGTGTTTTTGGAGTGCTATCCGCAGTTTTACAAACTTTGGGATAAGTTGAAATCACGCTTTTCCGCGGAGATTTTCACGATCAAAAAGTTCATATTCCTATTCAGGACCTCATAATATGTAAGAATCTATCGACAAAAACATCATATTTCGTGTTTTCAGAGCGCTATCTGCAATTATATGATGTTTGAAATAAGTCAAAATTACCACATTCTGAGCAGTTTCAAAGTATCGCAAATCACATAAATCTATCCAGTACAACATGATACGCATGAATCCGTCCTCAAATGCACAAAATGTTGCGTTTCCAGCGAGTAATCAGCGTTTTTCCTGAGTCTCGTTGAGAAATATTTGACTTTGTGAATCTGCTCAGAAGTAAGATTTTGCTTCAAAAGTGCGTTATATGGCCGAATCAAGCAACAAATCAGCATAATTCGTGTTTTTAGAGTGCTATTCGCAGTTTTACAAACTTTGGAATAAGTCGAAATCACGCTTTCCCGCGCAGATTTTCAAAATCAAAAAGTTCATATTCCTATTCAGGACCTCATAATATGTATGAATCTATCGAAAAAAACATCATATTTCGTGTTTTCAGAGTGCTATCTGTAGATATATGAAGTTTGAAATAAGGCAAAATTACCACATTCTGAGCAGTTTCAAAGTATCGCAAATCACATAAATGCATCCAATACAACATAATACGCATGAATCCGTCCTCAAATGCACAAAATTTTGCGTTTCCAGCATGTTATCAGCGTTCTTTCTGAGTCTCGATGAGGAATTTTTTGACTCTGTAAATCCGCTCAGAAGCAAGATTTTGCTTCAAAAGTGCGTTATATGGCAGAATCTAGCACCAAATACATCATAGTTCGTGTTTTTCGAGTGCCATTTGCAGTTTTACAAACTTTGGAGTGAGTCGAAATCACTCTTTTTCCGCACAGATATTCACAATCAAAAAGTTCATATTCCCATTCAGGACCTCATAATATGTATGAATCTATCGACAAAAACATTATATTTCGTGTTTTCAGAGCGCTGTCTGCAGTTATATGAAGTTTGAAATAAGTCAAAATCACCACATTCTGAGCAGTTCCAAAGTATCGCAAATCACATCAATCTATCCAGTACAACATGATACGCATGAATCCGTCCTCAAATGCACAAAATTTTGCGTTTCCAGCGAGTAATCAGCGTTTTTTCTGAGTCTCGTTGAGAAATATTTGACTCTGTGAATCTGCTCAGAAGTAGATTTTGCTTCAAAAGTGCGTTAGATGGCAGAATCTAGCACCAAATCAGCATAATTCGTGTTCTTAGAGTCCTATTCGCAGTTTCACAAACTTTGGAATAAGTCGAAATCACGCTTTCCCGCGCAGATTTTCAGAATCAAAAAGTTCATATTCCTATTCAAGATCTCATAATATGTATGAATCTATCGACGAAAACATCATATTTCGTGTTTTCAGAGTGATATCTGTAGATATATGAAGTTCGAAATAAGGCAAAATTACCACATTCTGAGCAGTTTCAAAGTATCGCAAATCACATAAATGCAGCCCAATACAACATAATACGCATGAGTCCGTCCTCAAATGCACAAAATTTTGCGTTTCCAACGAGTTTTAGCGTTTTTTCTGAGTCTCGTTGATAGATTTTTGACTCTGTAAATCTGCTCAGAAGCAAGATTTTGCTTCAAATGTGCGTTATATGGCAGAATAAAATCCAATACATCATATTTTGTGTTTTTAGAGTGCTATTCGCAGTTTTACAAACTTTGGAATAAGTCTCAATCACGCTTTTCTGCGCAGATTTTCGCAATCAAAAAGTTCATATTTCTATTCAGGACCCCATAATATGTATGAATCTATCGACAAAAACATCATATATTGTGTTTTCAGAGCGTTATCTGCAGTTATATGAAGTTTGAAATAAGTCATGATTACCACATTCTGAGCAGTTCCAATGTATCGCAAATCATATAAATCTATCCAATACAACATAATACGCATGAATCCGTCCTGAAATGCACAAAATTCTGCGTTTCCAGCGAGTTATCAGCGTTTTTTCTGAGTCTCGTTGAGGAATTTTCGACTCTGTGAATCTGCTCAGAAGCAAGATTTCGCTTCAAAAAAGCGTTATATGGCGAATCTAGCACCAAATACATCATATATCGTGTTTTTAGATTGCTATTCGCAGTTTTACAAACTTTGGAATGAGTCGAAATCACGCTTTTCCGCGCAAATTTACACAATCAAAAAGTTCATATTCCTATTCAGACCTCATAATATGTATGAATCCATCGACAAAAACATCATATTTCGTGTTTCCAGAGCGCTATCTGCAGTTATATGAAGTTTGAAATAAGTCAAAATTACCACATTCTGAGCAGTTTCAAAGTATCGCAAATTACATAGATCTTTCCAATACAACATAATACGCATGAATCTGTACTCAAATGCACAAAATTTTGCGTTTCCAGCGAGTTATCAGCGTTTTTTCTGAGTCTCGTTGAGAAATTTTGAACTCTGTAAATCAGCTCAGGAACAATATATTGCTTCAAAAGTGCGTTATATGGCGGAATCTAGCATCAAATACAGAATTTTTCGTGTTTTTAGAGTGCTATTCGCAGTTTTACAAACTTTGGAATAAGTTGGAATCACGCTTATCCGCACAGATTTCCACAATCAAAACGTTCAGATTCCTATTCAGAACCCCATAATATGTATGAATCTATCGACAAAAACATCATATTTCGTGTTTCCAGGGCGCTTTCTGCAGTTATATGAAGTTTGGAATAAGTCAAAATTACCACATTCTGAGTAGTTTCAAGGTATCACAAATCACATAAATCTATCCAATACAACATAATACGAATGAATTTGTTCTCAAATGCACAAAATTTTTCGTTTCCAGCAAGTTATCAGCGTTCTTTCTGAGTCTCGTTGAGAAATTTTTGACTCTGTAAATCTGCTCAGAAGCAAGATTTTGCTCCAAAAAAGCGTTATATGACAGAATCTAGCTCCAAATACATCATATTTCGTGTTTTTAGAGTGTTATTCGCAGTTTCACAAACTTGGGAATGTGTCGGAATCACGTTTATCCGCGCAGATTTTCACATTCAAAAAGTTCATATTCCCATTCGGAACCTCACAATATGAATGAATTTATCGACAAAAACATCATATTTCGTGTTTCCAGAGCGCTATCTGCAGTTATATGAAGTTTGAAATAAGTTAAAATTACCACATTCTGAGCAGTTTCAAAGTATCGCAAATCACATAGATCCCTCCAATACAACATAAAACGCATGAATCCGTACTCAAATGCACAAAATTTTGCGTTTCCAGCGAGTTATCACCGTTTTTTCTGAGTCTCGTTGAGAAATTTTTGATTCTGTTAATCTGCTCAGAAGCAAGATTTTGCTTCAAAAAGTGCGTTATATGGCAGAATCTTGCACCAAATACATCATAATTCGTGTTTTTAAAGTGCTATCCGCAGTTTTACAAACTTTGGAATAAGTCGAAATCACGCTTGCCTGCGCAGATTTTCGCAATCAAAAAGTTCATATCCTATTCAGGACCCTATAATATGTTTGAATCTATCGACAAAAACATCATATTTCGTGTTTTCAGAGCGCTATCTGCAGTTATATGAAGTTTGAAATAAGTCAAAATTACCACATTCTGAGCAGTTCCAAAGTATCGCAAATCACATAAATCTATCCAATACAACAGGGGTCGGCAACCTTTTTCGGACGGCGGGCCATTTTCACAATGAAATTTTTTATGCGGGCCGCATATTAAAATGTAAAATGTAACTTGAATAGTGCTTTCATATCATATACGAATATATATATTATTAAAAATAAATATTGGTGCTTTGGCGGGCCGCACAAAAAGTTGCAAAGGGGCCGCATGCGGCCCCGCGGGCCGCAGGTTGCCGACCTCTGCAATACAACATAATACAAATGAATCCGTCCTCAAATGCACAAAATTTTGCGTTTCCAACGAGTTATCAGCGTTTTTTCTGAGTCCCGTTGAGAGATTTTTGACTCTTTAAATCTGCTCAGAAGCAAGTTTTTGCTTGAAAAGTGCGTTATATGGCAGAATCTAGCACCATATACATCATATTTCGTGCTTTTAGAGTGCTATTCGCTGTTTTACAAACTTTGGAATAAGTCGGAATCACGCTCTTCTGCGAAGATTTTTGCAATCAAAAAGTTCATACTCCTATTCAGGATCTCATAATATGTATGAATCTATCGACAGAAACATCATATTCCGTGTTTTCAGAGCGCTTTCTGCAGTTATATGAAGTTTGGAATAAGTCAAAAGTACCACATTCTGAGCAGTTTCAAAGTATCGCAAATCACATAAATCTATCCACTAGAACATAATACGCATGAATCCTCCTCAAATGCACAAAATGCTGCGTTTTCATCGAGTTATCAGCGTTTATTCTGAGTCTCGTTGAGAAATTTTTGACTCTGTATATCTGCTCAGAAGCAAGAATTTGCTTCAAAAGTGCGCTATATGGCAGAGTCTAGCACCAAATACATCATATTTCGTGTTTTTGGAGTGTTATTTGCAGTTTTACAAACTTTGGAATAAGTCGAAATCACGCTTTTCCGCGCAGATTTTCACAATCAAAAAGTTCATATTCCTATTCAGGACCTCATAATATGTATGAATCCATTCACGAAAACATCATATTCTGTGTTTTTAGAGCGCTATCTGCAGTTATATGAAGTTTGAAATAAGTCAAAATTACCACATTCTGAGCAGTTTCGAAGTATTGCAAATCACATAAATCTATCAACTAGAACATAATACGCATGAATCCGTCCTTGAATGCACAAAATTTTGCGTTTTTCAGCGAGTTATCAGCGTTTTTTCTGAGTCTCGTTGAGAGATTTTTGATTCTTTAAATCTGCTCAGAAGCAAGTTTTTGCTTCAAAAGTGCGTTATATGGCAGAATCTAGCACCAAATACATCATATTTCGTGCTTTTAGAGTGCTATTCGCAGTTTTAACAAACTTTGGAATAAGTCGGAATCACGCTCTTCTGCGAAGATTCTCGCAATCAAAAAGTTCACACTCCTATTCAGGACCTCATAATATGTATGAATCTATCAACAAAAACATCATATTCCTTGTTTTCAGAGCGCTTTTTGCAGTTATATGAAGTTTGGAATAAGTCAAAAGTACCCACATTCTGAGCAGTTTCAAAGTATCGGCAAATCACATAAATCTGCAGTTCTACAAACTTTGGAATAAGTCGAAATCAGGCTTCTCCGCGCAGATTTCAACAATCAAATAGTTCATATCCCTATTCGGGACCTCATAATATGTATGAATCCATCAACAAAAACATCATATTACGTGTTTTCAGAGCGCTTTCTGCAGTTATATGAAGTTTGGAATAAGTCAAGAGTACCACATTCTGAGCAGTTTCAAAGTATCGCAAATCACATAAATCTATCCACTAGAACATAATACGCATGAATCCGTCCTTGAATTCACAAAATTTTGCGTTTTCAGCGAGTTATCAGCGTTTTTTTTGAGTCTCGTTGAGAAATTTTTGACTCTGTAAATCTGCTCAGAAGCAAGATTTTGCTTCAAAAGTGCGTTATATGGCAGAATCTAGCACCAAATACATCATATTTCGTGTTCTTAGAGTGTTATTTGCAGTTTTACAAACTTTGGAATAAGTCGAAATCACGCTTTTCCCGCGCAGATTTTCACAATCAAAAAGTTCATATTACTATTCAGGACCAAATAATATGTATGAATCTATCGACAAAAACATCATATTCCGTGTTTTCAGAGCGCTATCTGCAGTTATATGAAGTTTGAAATAAGTCAAAATTACCATCATTCTGAGCAGTTTGAAAGTATCGCGAATCACATAAATCTTTCCAATACAACATAATACAAATGAATCCGTCCTCAAATGCACAAAATTTGGCGTTTCCAACGAGTTATCAGCGTTTTTTCTGAGTCCCGTTGAAAAATTTTTGACTCTGTAAATCTGCTCAGAAGCAAGTTTTTGCTTCAAATGTGCGTTATATGGCAGAATCTAGCACCAAATACATCATATTCCGTGCTTTTAGAGTGCTATTCGCAGTTTTACAAACTTTGGAATAATTTGTAACCACGCTCTTCTGCGCAGATTTTCGCAATCAAAAAGTTCATAGTCCTATTCGGGACCTCATAATTTGTATGAATACATCGACAAAAACATCATATTCCGTGTTTTTAGAGCGCTATCTGCAGTTATATGAAGTTTGAAATAAGTCAAAATTACCACATTCTGAGCAGTTTCAAGGTATCGCAAATCACATAAATCTATCCACTAGTACATAATACGCATGAATCTGTCCTTGAATGCACAAAATTTTGCGTTTCCCAGCGAGTTATCAGCGTTTTCTCTGAGTCTAATTGAGAAATTTTTGACTCTGTAAATCTGCTCAGAAGGTAGATTTTGCTTCAAAAGTGCGTTATATGGCAGAATCTAGCACCAAATACATCATATATCGTGTTTTAAGATTGCTACTCGCAGTTTTACAAACTCTGGAATAAGTCGAAATCACGCTCTTCCGCGCGGATTTACACAATCATATAGTTCATATCCCTATTCGGAACCTCATAATATGTATGAATCCATCAACAAAAACATCATATTACGTGTTTTCAGAGCGCTATCTGCAGTTATATGAAGTTTGAAATAAGTCAAAATTACCACATTCTGAGCAGATTCAAAGTATCGCAAATCACATAAATCTGTCCAATACAACATAATACGCATGAATCCGTCTTCAAATGCACAAAATTTCGTGTTTCCAACAAGTCACCAGCGTTTTTATGAGTCTCATTGAGAGATTTTTGATTCTGTAAATCTGCTCAGAAGCAAGATTTCGCTTCAAAAGTGCGTTATATGGCGGAATCTAGCACCAGATACATCATATTTTGTGTTTTTAGAGTGCTATTCGCAGTTTTACAAACTTTGGAACAAGTCGAAAATCACGCTTTTCTGCGCAGATTTTCGCATTCGAAAAGTTCATATTCCTATTCAGGACCTCATAATATGAATGAATCTAACGACAAAAACATTATATTTCGTGTTTTCAGAGCGCTATCTGCAGTTATATGAAGTTTTAAATAATTCAAAACTACCACATTGTGAGCAGTTTCAAAGTATCGCAAATCACATAAATCTATCCACTAGAACATAATACGCATGAAGCCGTCCTCAAATGCACAAAATTTTTGCGTTTCCAACGAGTTATCAGCGTTTTTTCTGAGTCCCGTTGAGAGATTTCTGACTCTTGAAATCTGCTCAGAAGCAAGTTTTGCTTCAAAAGTGCGTTAAATGGCAGAATCTAGCACCAAATACATCATATTTCGTGCTTTTAGAGTGCTATTCGCAGTTTTACAAACTTTGGAATAAGTCGGAATCACGCTCTTCTGCGAAGATTTTCGCAATCAAAAAGTTCACACTCCTATTCAGGACCTCATAATATGTATGAATCTATCGACAAAAACATCATATTCCGTGTTTTCAGAGCGCTTTTTGCAGTTATATGAAGTTTGGAATAAGTCAAAAGTACCACATTCTGAGCAGTTTCAAAGTATCGCAAATCACATAAATCTACAGTTCTACAAACTTTGGAATAAGTCGGAATCACGCTTTTCCGCGCAGATTTTCACAATCAAATAGTTCATATCCCTATTCAGGACCTCATAATATTTATTAATCCATCAACAAAAACATCATATTAGGTGTTTTCAGAGCGCTTTCTGCAGTTATATGAAGTTTGGAATAAGTCAAAAGTACCACATTCTGAGCAGTTTCAAAGTATCGCAAATCACATAAATCTATCCACTAGAACATAAAACGCATGAATCCGTCCTTCAATGCACAAATTTCGCGTTTTTTAGCGAGTTATCAGCGTTTTTTTTGAGTCTCGTTGAGAAATTTTTGACTCTGTAAATCTGCTCAGAAGCAAGATTTTGCTTCAAAAGTGCGTTATATGGCAGAATCTAGCACCAAATACATCATATTTCGTGTTTTCAGTGTGTTATTTGCAGTTTTATAAACTTTGGAATAAGTCGAAATAACGCTTTTCCTCGCAGATTTTCACAACCAAAAAGTTCATTTTCCTAATCAGGACCTCATAATATGTATGAATCTATCGACAAAAACATCATATTTCGTGTTTTCAGAGCGCTATCTGCAGTTATATGAAGTTTGAAATAAGTCAAAATTACCACATTCTGAACAGTTTCAAAGTATCGCAAATCACATATATCTATCCAATACAACATAATACGCATGAGTTCGTCCTCAAATGCACAAAATTTTGCGTTTCCAGCGAGTAATCAGCGTATTTTCTGAGTCTCGTTGAGAAATTTTTGACCCTGTAAATCTGCCCAGAAGCAAGATTTCCCTTCAAAAGTACGTTATATGGCAGAATCTAGCACAAAATACATCATATTCCGTGTTTTGAGAGTGCTATTCGCAGTTTCACAAACTTTGGAATGTGTCGGAATCACGCTTTCCCGCGCAGATTTTCACAATCAAAAAGTTCATATTCCTATTCAGGACGTCATAATATGTATGATGCTATCGACAAAAACGTCATATTTAGTGTTTTCAGAGCGCTATCTGCAGTTATATGAAGTTTGGAATAAGTCAAAAGTACCACATTCTGAGCAGTTTCAAAGTATCGCAAATCACATAAATCTATCCACTAGAACATAAAACGCATGAATCCGTCCTTCAATGCACAAAATTTCGCGTTTTTAGCGAGTTATCAGCGTTTTTTTTGAGTCTCGTTGAGAAATTTTTGACTCAGTAAATCTGCTCAGAAGCAAGATTTTGCTTCAAGAGTGCGTTATATGGCAGAATCTAGCACCAAATACATCATATTCTGTGTTTCAAGAGTGCTATTCGCAGTTTCATGAACTTTGGAATAAGTCGAAATCACGCTTTTCGCGCAGATTTTCACAACCAAAAAGTTAATATTCCCAATCAGGACCTCATAATATGTATGAATCTATCGACAAAAACATCATATTTCATGTTTTCAGAGCGCTATCTGCAGTTATATGAAGTTTGAAATAAGTCAAAATTACCACATTCTGAACAGTTTCAAAGTATCGCAAAGCACATATATCTATCCAATACAAAATAATACGCATAAGTTCGTCCTCAAATGCACAAAATTTTGCGTTTCCAGCGAGTTATCAGCGTATTTTCTGAGTCTCGTTGAGAAATTTTTGACTCTGTAAATCTGCCCCAGAAGCAAATTTTCACTTTAAAAGTGCGTTATATGGCAGAATCTAGCACCAAATACATCATATTCCGTGCTTTTAGAGTGCTATTTGCAGTTTTTACAAACTTTCGAATAAGTTGGCATCATGCTTCTCCGCGCAGATTTTCACAATCAAAAAGTTCATATTCGTATTCAGGACGTCATTATATGTATGAATCTATCGAGAAAAACATCATATTCCGTGTTTTCCGAGCGCTATCTGCAGTTATATGAAGATTTAAATAAGTCAAAACTACCATATTCCAAGCAGTTTCAAAGTATCGCGAATCACATAAATCTATCCAATACAACATAATACGCATGAATTCGTCCTCAAATGCACAAAATTTTGCGTTTCCAGCGAGTTATCAGCGTTTTTTCTGAGTCTCGTTGAGAAATTTTTGACTCTGTAAATCTGCTCAAAAGCAAGATTTTGCTTCAAAATAGCGTTATATGGCAGAATCTAGCACCAAATACATCATATTTTGTGTTTTTAGTGCTATTTGCAGTTTTACAAACTCTGGAATGAGTCGAAACCACGCTTTTCCGCGCAGATTTTCACAATCAAAAAGTTCATATTCCCACTTAGGACCTCATAATATGTATGAATCTTTCGACAAAAACATCATATTTCGTGTTTTCAGAGCGCTATCTGCAGTTATGTGAAGTTTGAAATAAGTCAAAATTACCACATTCTGAACAGTTCCAAAGTATCGCAAATCACATAAATCTATCCAATAGAACATAATACGCATGAATCCGTCCTCAAATGCACAAAATTTTGCGTTTCCAGCGAGTTGTCGGCGTTTTTTTCTGAGTCTCATTGAGAAATTTTTGACTCTGTAAATCTGCTCAGAAGCAAGATTATGTTTCAATAGTGCGTTATATGGCAAAATCAAGCACCAAATACATCGTATTTCGTGTTTTCAGAGTGCTGTTCGCAGTTTTACAAACTTTGGAATAAGTCGAAATCACGCTTTTCCGCGCAAATTTTCACATTCAAAAAGTCCACATTTCTATTCAGGATCTTATAGTATGTTTGAATCCATCGACAAAAAACATCATATTTCGTGTTTTCGAAGCGCTATCTGCAGTTATATGAAGTTTGATATAAGTCAAAATTACCACATTCTGAGCAGTTTCAAAGTATCGCAAATCACATTAATCTATCCAATAGATCATAATACGTATGAATCCGTCCTTAAATGCACAGAATTTTGCGTTTCCAGCGAGTTGTCAGCGTTTTCTCTGAGTCTCGTTGAGAGATTTTTGACTCTGTAAATCTGCTCAGAAGCAAGTTTTTGCTTCAAAAGTGCGTTATATGGTAGAATTCAGCCCCAAATACAATATATTTCGTGTTTTTAGAGTGCCATTCGCAGTTTCACAAACTTTGGAATGAGTCGAAATCACGCTTTTTCGCGCAGATTTTCACAATCAAAAAGTTCATATTTCTATTCAGGACCTCATAATATGTATGAAGCTATCGACAAAAACATCATATTTCGTGTGTTCAGAGCGCTATCTGCAGTTATATGGAGTTTGAAATAAGTAAAAATTGCCACATTCTGAGCAGTTTCAAAGTATCGCAAATCACATAAATCTATCCAATACAACATAATACGCATGAATCCGTACTCAAATGCACAAAATTTTGCGTTTCCAGCGAGTTATCAGCGTTTTTCTGAGTCTCGTTGAGAAATTTTTGACTCTGTAAATCTGCTCAGAAGCAAGATTTTGCCTCAAAAGTGCGTTATATGGCAGAATCTAGCACCAAATACATCATATTTCGTGTTTTTAGTGCTATTTGCAGTTTTACAAACTCTGGAATGAGTCGAAACCACGCTTTTCCGCGCAGATTTTCACAATCAAAAAGTTCATATTCCTACTTAGGACCTCATAATATGAATGAATCTTTCGACAAAAACATCATATTTCGTGTTTTCAGAGCGCTATCTGCAGTTATGTGAAGTTTGAAATAAGTCAAAATTACCACATTCTGAACAGTTCAAAGTATCGCAAATCACATAAATCTATCCAATAGAACATAATACGCATGAATCCGTCCTCAAATGCACAAAATTTTGCGTTTCCAGCGAGTTGTCGGCGTTTTTTCTGAGTCTTATTGAGAAATTTTTGACTCTGTAAATCTGCTCAGAAGCAAGATTATGTTTCAATAGTGCGTTATATGGCAAAATCAAGCACCAAATACATCGTATTTCGTGTTTTCAGAGTGCTGTTCGCAGTTTTACAAACTTTGGAATAAGTCGAAATCACGCTTTTCCGCGCAAATTTTCACATTCAAAAAGTCCACATTTCTATTCAGGATCTTATAGTATGTTTGAATCCATCGACAAAAACATCATATTTCGTGTTTTCGAAGCGCTATCTGCAGTTATATGAAGTTTGATATAAGTCAAAATTACCACATTCTGAGCAGTTTCAAAGTATCGCAAATCACATTAATCTATCCAATAGATCATAATACGCATGAATCCGTCCTTAAATGCACAGAATTTTGCGTTTCCAGCGAGTTGTCAGCGTTTTCTCTGAGTCTCGTTGAGAGATTTTTGACTCTGTAAATCTGCTCAGAAGCAAGTTTTTGCTTCAAAAGTGCGTTATATGGTAGAATTCAGCCCCAAATACAATATATTTCGTGTTTTTAGAGTGCCATTCGCAGTTTCACAAACTTTGGAATGAGTCGAAATCACGCTTTTTCGCGCAGATTTTCACAATCAAAAAGTTCATATTTCTATTCAGGACCCCATAATATGTATGAAGCTATCGACAAAAACATCATATTTCGTGTGTTCAGAGCGCTATCTGCAGTTATATGGAGTTTGAAATAAGTAAAAATTGCCACATTCTGAGCAGTTTCAAAGTATCGCAAATCACATAAATCTATCCAATACAACATAATACGCATGAATCCGTACTCAAATGCACAAAATTTTGCGTTTCCAGCGAGTTATCAGCGTTTTTCTGAGTCTCGTTGAGAAATTTTTGACTCTGTAAATCTGCTCAGAAGCAAGATTTTGCTTCAAAAGTGCGTTATATGGCAGAATCTAGCACCAAATACATCATATTTCGTGTTTAAGAGTGCTATTCGCAGTTTTACGAACTTTGGAATAAGTCGAAATCACGCTTTTCCGCGCAGATTTTTACAATCAAAGAGTTCATATTCCTATTCAGGACCTCATAATATGTATGAATCTATCGACAAAAACATCATATTTCGTGTTTTTTTCAGAGCGCTATCTGTGTTATTTGGAGTTTGAAATAAGTCAAAATTACCACATTCTGAGCAGTTACAAAGTATCGCAAATCACATAAATTCTATCCAATACAGCATAATACGCATGAATCCGTCCTCAAATGCACAAAATTTTGCATTCCCAGCTGGTATATGCGTTTTTTCTGAGTCTCGTTGAGAAATTTTTGACTCTGTAAATCTGCTCAGAAGCAAGATTTTGCTTCAAAAGTGCGTTATATGGCAGAATCTAGCACCAAATACATCATATTTCCTGTTTTTAGAGTGCTTTCCGCAGTTTTACAAACTTTGGAATAAGTCGAAATCACGCTTTTGAAAGACCGACTATTTTCTCCGTAGTAGCATTGATCCTCATAGATTTCCTTCTAAATCACTGCTTTGAGTCTTAATCACTTAGCTCCAATGGTACATTCGGAGAAACATGCATGTTCCACGTTCCTATAGTAATAATTTTGGAGCTCAAACTCTGCTATACTTTTGCTTTCCAAAAACATGTTTCTTATTCATTCAGGCACTACTCACAAGCCCACGCTACATGTTTTGACAATATTCAATTTTCTCGGGAATTGTGATTTAACTTGTATTGAAATCAATTCAACATTATTCATTAAATCAATATTAGTTGTTCAAAGTGCCTATTCAATAGAATACAATATCAAGGAATCGATCAAAATAATGAAATTGATGAATGTAGCAATGAAAATGTTGACAGCTGTTGTATCATCTGACTACTCGTCATCCAATTCCTTAATACCCAACAAAAAACTCATGTTCTTCACAATTACAATATATCTCAATAACAGATATTATGAAAAACACTAAATGAAAAATAATATCTGCCTCTTACAAAATATCTCTCACGCACGCGCCTGCGCACGCGCACGCGAGCGTCAACGTCACACCTAACAATGTTACCAACTGTTGGAATAGATGTCTGTGTTGATTGTCCCAATGACATTCATAAAAATCAGCTGATTACAACAGTAAATTTTCACTTGCAGCAACCCGTATCATGTATCAACATTTTCCGCGAAGACCCTTTCTTGAATAACTACGTTTAATCTGAGAATAAAGTATTGAATCTATCTATATCATGTGTCTCCTACACTTCTTGAGAAATTAATTTTTTTCAATCCCAAATATGATTTCTCTCAACTATTACAATATATTTCAATAACTGATATTATGAACAAACACTAAAAGAAAAATAATATCTGATTCTCACAAAATATCTCTATCCACTCTTTCTTACGCACGCGCCTGCGCACGCGCACCCGAGAGTTTACGTTACACCTAACAATGTTACCAACTGTTGGAATAGATGTCTGTGTTGATTGTTTCAATGACATTCATTAAAATCAGCTGATTACAACAGTAAAATTTCACTTGCAGCAACCCGTATCATCTATCAACATTTTCCGCGAAAACCCTTTCTTGAATACGTATATCCTGAGAATAAAGCACTGAATCTATCCATATCATGTGTCTCCTACATTTCTTGAGAAATTTATTTTTTCCAATCCCATATATGATTTTTCTCATCGATATTACCGATTATTATTAAATCGGAAGTTCTAACCAATAATTCTCATTCCGTTTTATCTTCGTTCACGTCATCCACCATTTTATCGTATTTGTAGTTTTTAAATACAAAGATATATTTTGTTGACGTTTAATAAAATTGTACAATTTGAGGCAAAGAATATCCAAAAAGCCATGAATCTCGTTAATATTTAACAATTTGACAGGCCTGTATGTAAGTAGATCAATTAATTTGGTTCTAAAATCTTGTTCGTATATGTCTATTCTTACAAGGGTTATTGAAATTTAGTCCTAAAATGTACCACTAATAGCAGTGATGCACGTTTCAACTTTCAGTTTAAGATCTCATGGTACTTGCAATATATATGTCTATGTCTGATTTACTCATTTGAAACGTAAAGAGAGCAAAAATGTTTGAATTGAATAATTCGTACAACGCTATTATTGAAGACTTCTTCAAGAAGAGAATCATTTGAAAATAGCATTATTCAGGTACTTATCTTCTGTAGTCTATATAGGCTATGTTTGTTGTGTACAACCTGTGTACAAAAATGAACTCATGATTCCAACAATCACACTCTAGTCTCTAGTGCATACATCAGAATTGCCTATACTACGTATTAAAACATTAACTCATGAAATGAATCAACATTAGAGCCTAGACTATTAGATGTCAAAAACTACAGATCAAAGTTTTAGAACCACTGAGATTTGCTACTCTCCCCAATGCACTTGTCATCAAGAAAATATTTCATATCCAATTTTGTATACCAATTGAATAGGAACATCCACACTAAATAAGAAATTAGTGACTTTAGATATTGTAATAAAATGATATATATTATACAGAATATTTACGTACAGTTTATTTCAGTAATATGTTATAATTTACATTTTTCAAAATAAATGATGACAATGCCGCTTCTAGTAGAATTATTCTCTACATAACCTCAAATACGAAGTTATTTGAGTTCATTGAGTGATGTATGATTTATATCTTTCAACAAGTACAAAATATTGATTGATGACTCCATTATCGTAATATTATAATCAGTTGATTATTGCTTGTTTCATTGTTGACTCAAGCAAAATGTTCGATTGGCTGGGTTTATCAAGTCTTCAACTCAAATTTATTCAACTGAAAGAGATGTGAGAATAGCATAAACTAAACTATTACTAAACAATATTGAAAATCTAAATAAATACTCGTGTATTGTTGAATATTTACCACATGTATCAGCTAAACTATACTTGACATGTTTCAAACTTCATTTAATCTTCAGTACTTATTTCATCCACAACAGAGAAACATCATGAATCAAAATATCCCTTGATTATAAGAATCGATTTCTTCATAACAATTATATGTTGAAATCATTTTATAACTTAGGCAACAACTAATCCATTTTGCGATCAGGCATATTCTGTGCTAAAAATGCATGAATATCGTGACATATTACTCTATTTCAAAAAATGTTTAAGCATAGCCTAAAAAATATTACATAAAATTGTCATTATGTTAATATTATTCAATTGAACTACTTACTTTCTATTCATTGGATGTGTTCATTGTTGAAACTGGAATTGGAATTTTGCGTAAAAGCGAGTACGCATGTACATTCTGGGAAATAAGTTGGCAATACTGAATTTATTGAAATGTCAAAAAAATAGTAATTTTAATATTTGAGCATAATATTAGCTTAAAATGTATCACAAGTGATTTGCTCATGTTTGTCATAAATGTATTAATACATAAATTTGTGAAAATTTTTCTCATCCTGCAATATTCAATGGAATAATATTGAAACCTAAACGTCAAAGCTGACAGATATCATCGATGTTCAACAATTATTTGTACATGGCTACTATTTTTACGTGGGAGCGAGTACGCATGTACATTCTTCGTTTGGAACATAAGTTGGCAATACTGAATTTATCGAAATGTCAAAAAAATAACAATTTTAATATTTAAGCATAATATTAGCTCAAAATGTATCACAAGTGATTTGCTCATGTTTGTAATAGATGTATTAATACATAAATTTGTGGAAAGCCTTCTCATTTTGCAATATTCAATGAAATAATATTGAAACCTAAACGTCAAAGCTGACAGATGTCATCGATGTTCAACAACTATTTGTACATGCCTACTATGTTCAGGATGTATTTTTGACGGTTTTTGATTTTTTACACGAAATCTATAGGACTGAAAAAATTGAGACTCCCAAAAGGCACTGCTCGTCAAGAATATCAAATTTATAAAAAAAAAAACATTTTAATCAGAGTTCTCGTTTAGGCTGTAGCCGTGGCTAACTGAAAGTGTATCTTATGCCTTTTAGTATATAAGACTAGCGCTTGGCCTGCTACGCAGGCCTAAGCCCTAGGCTTCGCAGCTCCATATGTGAACCGCCTCCGGCAAAAATAATTTCTTGATATGATTATTTCTTATCATAATTTCAGGCTACATAATCATCCTGCTCCATATCTTATTTCTGCATTTTACCCTATTCGTGATCTTAATCTTCTGTATAGACAATTCCCAATGTTATTTCATGTATTCATTTGGAGAAAAATTATTGTTTTCAACTCCTTCACGAATTATAGAAACTCTAGGCGTTGCAGCTCCATGTATGTACCGCCTCTCTCACAAGAATTCTTCTTTGACCAGATCAATCTCGACTGTGAATTGAGCTTACGTAATTCCCCTGCTTCATATTCTATTTCCACAATTTTCTCTGCTGATTACACTGATTGACAGTTTTCAATCATATTCAAGTATAAATCCTTAAGAAAATCATTGATTTCATTCCCTTTAAGGATTAGCGACAAGATGACAATATTGTTCCTCTAGTAGAACTATCTTTTCAAGAGAACCTTTCATGCCGCACAATTTCCAATATTATACACAGGACTTGATACTCACCAGTAAAAGTATTCATTATAAAAGCAGCTTATTGGTTATTTGAGCTACTACAGACGGCGTTACGATCGAGAAAATAAGTGTGCGAGCGAAACAGGAAATGTGCATCAGAAAGACAAGGGACAGCGATTCGAATAATTCAAGTTTGGATTGAATATTCAATTTTACATCCCAAAATTTATTGATATATAGCACTCAATATCAATAATATTCGAAATATTGCCATCAAATAGCAATAGAATATCTAATATTTCATAATAATTACATTTCATTCCTTTGTATTCACAATAATTGATATTTGAACTTGTGACAAATGAATATTTCTCTCAATCTCCCTTGAACTGTTATCATAAGTAGATTTATAATCACCAACTACAATATATTACAGCTTCTCACATCTTGAGGAACTAATAATAACTAAATACTTCAAAAAAAGTCAATCCCTTGCCAATAGTAGTGAGATGCTAGTGTCAAGACCTATATATAAGACCGTGGTGCGTGAATTAACATACTCTATTTTTGCATCAAAAACTGCAAAAGTTTAACAAATTGCTAATACCGCTGTAAAAATACTTTACTCCATGTTTTAAGTTTGCAACCATATAAGAGTTAGCGAACATCATTTTTTTCTTATATATTCATGTTATTCCTTCTAATTTGCAACATGTTTTGTCGAACGCATCGTCAACGCTATCATCGTCAAACCCTTGCATGCGACGTCCAAATATGAGTATAAATAATTCTTATTCCACATTGATAATAGTTATTCTCCTACTTTAGAAGAATTTATCGAGTTTTATGATAAATAAGATAAAACCGCTATTAATTTTGGGAAATGTTCCAGGTAAATGTTGTGCCAATTCATTCAGGGATCAATCCAAGTAATTTTTTATTACTCATGCAGGATGAGTACTTTTTTGCGCACGTTTTTCAGAGCGGTAAATGGCTGTTTGGCTTTTGAGTGCGCCAAGTATAATTTGAGTGCGACAAGTAAACCATTAATCGCTCAGAAAAATAAGCGCAAAATAGTATTTATCCCGCATTCGCAATAAAAATTGTATCTGCAACTCGTGTGGTGTTATCGATTGCCTACTTCGCTCTTGTGGGCAGTCAAAAACTTATCGCACTTGTTGCACAATATACTAAAAGTACTACCGTTTATAGATTACACAAAGAACTCAAAAGTTCCATCAAAGAAGCTTTAGTACCACCGATAGAAAATACTTTATTTATGATTATGAACCTATGAACCTCCGGCAAAAATAATTCCTTGATAAGATTAGTTCCGATTATAATTTTAGCCTACAGAATCCTTCTGCTCCATATTATATTTCTGCATTCTCTCTTATTCGTGATTTCACTGTTTTTTATGGACAATACGAATACAAATTACGGCTCACTTTCATGCTAGGAACCTAGTGACGTGCGCATGCGCGTACCTTGTACATGTATTGCTATAGTCAGTGGCCTTCAAACAAAGAGCATTCCACCTCAATACGTACAAGTGTGTGGCTCGCTGACAATAATGAATTTTTTTCAATATTAGTTGGCTTATAAGGCTTGGTTCAGGTTTTATTTTGTCTGTTTTTTTTTTAACTGAAAAACCACCAATTTACTGTTTTCCAATACTACTTGACCTTGAAAAGGTTGAGTTTTGTATTTTTTGAACTAAAAAACACTGATTCACTGTTTTCCAATACTTATTGGTCTGGAAAGCTTGTTTTAGGTTATGTTAAAGTTGCTTTTTCTTGAATGTAAAATACTAGTCCCCACCGTTCTAGTGCCAATGGAAAATTTCTTTGAATCTCTGTGGTGCCATCTCTTTTTACTTTTATAACTACCACTAGGTTCCTATTGTAAAAATCTACCCAAATTACTTATGGTCTAATGGAAGACTCTATTCGCATACAAAAGTTTAATAGAATAACATAACTTCTAGATTTCGAATTAGTTTGCAGCAACAGATTAATAATTGACAACTTCCGTTTTTATCTCAAAATTTGAGGAAGAATGAATAATGACAAATGATACTTTCATCATCGTTTTCACACAAGCTTATCGTGTTTTATCAGCTCAATGCAGCTTCTAGGAGAAATATAAAAATACTACAAATACGAAATTGATAGAACTATTAATACTATAATATGAATTTGTGTCATCATATTCTAACATAATCGATTTGATGATTCATAGATTATTATACAAAATATTCAGGTACAGTTAGTTCCTTAAGAAATATTTGATTCATATTTTTAAACAAGTAAAAAATTCAGATTGATGGCCCCATTGTCGTAATCTAATATCATTACTCTATTTGATCCATTGTAAGGTCATGGACTGATGGTTCTCACCAATTTTGATCAATGTAAACTCCTATTCATTGATTCAATTGAATTTTCAATGTATTGGCTTCATTGATTGGGAGGGATTTAAAATCTGCTCAGAAGCAAGTTTTTGCTTTAAAAGTGCGTTATATGGCAGAATCTAGCACCAAATACATCATATTTCGTGCTTTTAGAGTGCTATTCGCAGTTTTACAAACTTTGGAATAGGTCGGAATCACGCTCTTCTGCGCAGATTTTCGCAATCAAAAAGTTCATACTCCTATTCAGGACCTCATAATTTATATGAATACATCGACAAAAACATCATATTTCGTGGTTTTAGAGCGCTATCTGCAGTTATATGAAGTTTGAAATAAGTCAAAATTACCACATTCTGAGCAGTTTCAAAGTATCGCAAATCACATAAATCTATCCACTAGAACATAATACGCATGAATCCGTCCTTGAATGCACAAAATTTTGCGTTTCCAACGAGTTATCAATTGAAATTTCAATGTATTGGCTTCATTGATTGGGAGGGATTTAAAATCTGCTCAGAAGCAAGTTTTTGCTTTAAAAGTGCGTTATATGGCAGAATCTAGCACCAAATACATCATATTTCGTGCTTTTAGAGTGCTATTCGCAGTTTTACAAACTTTGGAATGAGTCGGAATCACGCTCTACTGCGCAGATTTTCGCAATCAAAAAGTTCATACTCCTATTCAGGACCTCATAATTTATATGAATACATCGACAAAAACATCATATTCCGTGGTTTTAGAGCGCTATCTGCAGTTATATGAAGTTTGAAATAAGTCAAAATTACCACATTCTGAGCAGTTTCAAAGTATCGCAAATCACATAAATCTATCCACTAGAACATAATACGCATGAATCCGTCCTTGAATGCACAAAATTTTGCGTTTCCAACGAGTTATCAGCGTTTTTTCTGAGTCTCGTTGAGAGATTTTTGATTCTGTAAATCTGCTCAGAAGCAAGATTTTGCTTCAAAAGTGCGTTATATGGCGGAATCTAGCACCAGATACATCATATTTTGTGTTTTCAGAGTGCTATTCGCAGTTTTACAAACTTTGGAACAAGTCGAAATCACGCATTTCTGCGCAGATTTTCGCATTCAGAAAGTTCATATTCCTATTCAGGACCTCATAATATGTATGAATCCAACGACAAAAACATTATATTCCGTGTTTTCAGAGCGCTATCTGCAGTTATATGAAGTTTTAAATAATTCAAAACTACCACATTGTGAGCAGTTTCAAAGTATCGCAAATCACATAAATCTATGCACTAGAACATAATATGCATGAATCCGTCCTCAAATGCACAAAATTTTGCGTTTCCAACAAGTTATCAGCGTTTTTTTGAATCCCGTTGAGAGATTTTTGACTCTTTAAATCTGCTCAGAAGCAAGTTTTTGCTTCAAAAGTGCGTTATATGGCAGAATCTAGCACCAAATACATCACATTTCGTGCTTTTAGAGTGCTATTCGCAGTTTTACAAACTTTGGAATAAGTCGGAATCACGCTCTTCTGCGAAGATTCTCGCAATCAAAAAGTTCATACTCCTATTCAGGACCTCATAATATGTATGAATCTATCGACAAAAACATCATATTCCGTGTTTTCAGAGCGCTTTCTGCAGTTATATGAAGTTTGGAATAAGTCAAAAGTACCACATTCTGAGCAGTTTCAAAGTATCGCAAATCACATAAATCTATCCACTAGAACATAATAAGCATGAATCCGTCCTTGCATGCACAAAATTTTGCGTTTTTAGCGGGTTATCAGCGTTTTTTCTGAGTCTCGTTGAGAAATTTTTGACTCTGTAAATCTGCTCAGAAGGAAGATTTTGCTTCAAAAGTGCGTTATATGGCAGAATCTTGCACCAAATACATCATATATCGTGTTTTTGGATTGCTACTCGCAGTTTTACAAACTTTGGAATAAGTCGAAATCACGCTTTTCCGCGCAGATTTTCACGATCAAATAGTTCATGTCCCTATTCGGGACCTCATAATATGTATGAATCCATCAACAAAAACATCATATTACGTGTTTTCAGAGCGCTATCTGCAGTTATATGAAGTTTGAAATAAGTCAAAATTACCACATTCTGAGCAGTTTCGAAGTATCGCAAATCACATGAATCTGCAGTTCTACAAACTTTGGAATAAGTCGAAATCACGCTTTTCCGCGCAGATTTTCACAATCAAATAGTTCATATCCCTATTCGGGACCTCATAATATGTATGAATCCATCAACAAAAACTTCATATTAAGTGTTTTTAGAGCGCTTCCTGCAGTTATATGAAGTTTGAAAAAAGTCAAAAGTACCACATTTTGAGCAGTTTCAAAGTATCGCAAATCACATAAATCTATCCACTAGAACATAATACGCATGAATCCGTCCTTGAATGCACAAAATTTTGCGTTTTCAGCGAGTTATCAGCGTTTTTTTTGAGTCTCGTTGAGAAATTTTTGACTCTGTAAATCTGCTCAGAAGCAAGATTTTGCTTCAAAAGTGCGTTATATGGCAGAATCTAGCACCAAATACATCATATTTCGTGTATTTAAAGTGTTATTTGCAGTTTTACAAACTTTGGAATAAGTCCATATTACTATTCAAGACCAAATAATATGTATGAATCTATCGACAAAAACATTATATTCCGTGTTTTCAGAGCGCTATCTGCAGTTATATGAAGTTTGAAATAAGTCAAAATTACCACATTCTGAGCAGTTTCAAAGTATCGCGAATCACATAAATCTTTCCAATACAACACAATACAAATGAAACCGTCCTCAAATGCACAAAATTTTGCGTTTCCAGCGAGTTATGAGCGTTTTTTCTGAGTCCCGTTGAGAGATTTTTGACTCTGTGAATCTGCTCAGAAGCAAGTTTTTGCTTCAAAAGTGCGTTATATGGCAGAATCTAGCATCAAATACATCATATTTCGTGCTTTTAGAGTGCTATTCGCAGTTTTACAAACTTTGGAATAAGTCGGAATCACGCTCTTCTGCGCAGATTTGTGCAATCAAAAAGTTCATACTCCTATTCAGGACCTCATAATTTGTATGAATACATCGACAGAAACATCATATTCCGTGTTTTTAGAGCGCTATCTGCAGTTATATGAAGTTTGAAATAAGTCAAAATTACCACATTCTGAGCAGTTTCAAAGTATCGCAAATCACATAAATCTATCCACTAGAGCATAATACGCATGAATCCGTCCTTGAATGCACAAAATTTTGCGTTTCCAACGAGTTATCAGCGTTTTTTCTGAGTCTCGTTGAGAGATTTTTGATTCTGTAAATGTGCTCAGAAGCAAGATTTTGCTTCAAAAGTCCGTTATATGACGGAATTTAGCACCAGATACATCATATTTTGTGTTTTTAGAGTGCTGTTCGCAGTTGTACAAACTTTGGAACAAGTCGAAATCACGCATTTCTGCGCAGATTTTCGCATTCAAAAAGTTCATATTCCTATTCAGGAACTCATAATATGTATGAATCTAACGACAAGAACATTATATTCCGTGTTTTCAGAGCGCTGTCTGCAGTTATATGAAGTTTTAAATAATTCGAAACTACCACATTGTGAGCAGTTTCAAAGTATCGCAAATCACATAAATCTTTCCACTAGAACATAATACGCATGAATCCGTCCTCAAATGCACAAAATTTTGCGTTTCCAACGAGTTATCAGCGTTTATTCTGAATCCCGTTGAGAGATTTTTGACTCTTTAAATCTGCTCAGAAGCAAGTTTTTGCTTCAAAAGTGCGTTAAATGGCAGAATCTAGCACCAAATACATCATATTTCGTGCTTTTAGAGTGCTATTCGCAGTTTTACAAACTTTCGAATAAGTCGAAATCACGCTTTTCCGCGCAGATTTTCACAATCAAAAAGTTCATATTCCTATTCAGGACCTCATAATATGTATGGATCTATCGACAAAAACATCATATTCCGTGTTTTCGGAGCGCTTTCTGCAGTTATATGAAGTTTGGAATAAGTCAAAATTACTACATTCTGAGCACTTTTAAAGTATCGCAAATTACATAAATCTATCCACTAGAACATAATACGCATGAATCGGTCCTTGAATGCACAAAATTTTGCATTTTCAGCGAGTTATCAGCGTTTCTTCTGAGTCTCGTTGAGAAATTTTTGACTCTGTAAATCTGCTCAGAAGGTAGATTTTGCTTCAAAAGTGCGTTATATGGCAGAATCTAGCACCAAATACATCATATATCGTGTTTTAATATTGCTACTCGCAGTTTTACAAACTTTGGAATAAGTCGAAACCACGCTTTTCCGCGCGAATTTACACAATCAAATAGTTCATATCCCTATTCGGGACTTCATAATATGTATGAATCCATCAACAAAAACATCATATTACGTGTTTTCAGAGCGCTATCTGCAGTTATATAAAGTTTGAAATAAGTCGAAATTACCACATTCTGAGCAGATTCAAAGTATCGCAAATCACATAAATCTGTCCAATACAACATAATACGCATGAATCCGTCCTCAAATGCACAAAATTTTGCGTTTCCAACGAGTCATCAGCGTTTTTTCTGAGTCTCGTTGAGAGATTTTTGATTCTGTAAATCTGCTTAGAAGCAAGATTTTGCTTCAACAGTGCGTTATATGGTGGAATCTAGCACCAGATACATCATATTCTGTGTTTTTGGAGTGCTATTCGCAGTTTTACAAACTTTGGAACAAGTCGAAATCACGCTTTTCTGCGCAGATTTTCGCATTCAAAAAGTTCATATTCCTATTCAGGACCTCATAATATGTATAAATCTAACGACAAAAACATTATATTCCGTGTTTTCAGAGCGCTATCTGCAGTTATATGAAGTTTTAAATAATTCAAAACTACCACATTGTGAGCAGTTTCAAAGTATCGCAAATCACATAAATCTATCCACTAGAACATAATACGCATGAATCCGTCCTCAAATGCACAAAATTATGCGTTTCCAACGAGTTATCAGCGTTTTTTCTAAGTCCCGTTGAGAGATTTTAGACTCTTTAAATCTGCTCAGAAGCAAGTTTTTGCTTCAAAAGTGCGTTATATGGTAGAATCTAGCACCAAATACATCATATTTCGTGCTTTTAGAGTGCTATTCGCAGTTTTACAAACTTTGGAATAAGTCGGAATCACGTTCTTCTGCGAAGATTTTCGCAATCAAAAAGTTCATCCTCCTATTCAGGACCTCATAATATGTATGAATCTATCGACAGAAACATCATATTTCGTGTTCTCAGAGCGCTATCTGCAGTTATATAAAGTTTGAAATTAGTCATAATTACCACATTCTGAGCAGTTTCAGAGTATCGCAAATCACATAAATCTATCCAATACAACATAATACGCATGAGTCTGTCCTCAAATGCACAAAATTTTGCGTTTCCAGCGAGTTATCAGCGTTTTTTCTGAGTCTCGTTGAGACATTTTTGACTCTGTTAATCTGCTCAGAAGCAAGATTTTGCTCCAAAAGTGCGCTATATGGCAGAATCTAGCACCAGATACATCATATTTTGTGTTTTTAGAGTGCTATTCGCAGTTTTACAAACTTTGGAGTAAGTCGAAATCACTCTTTTCCGCGCAGATTTTCACAACCAAACAGTTAATATTCCTTATCAGGACTTTCTTATATGTATGAATCTATCGACAAAAACATTATATTTCGTGTTTTCAGAGCGCTTTCTGCGGTTATATGAGGTTTGCAGTAAGTTAAAATTACCACATTCTGAACAGTTACAAAGTATCGCAAATCACATAAATCTATCCAATACAACATAATACGCATGAGTTCGTCCTCAAATGCACAAAATTCTGCGTTTCCAGCGAGTTATCAGCGTTTTTGCTGAGTCTCGTTGGGAGATTTTTGACTCTGTAAATCTGCTCAGAAGCAAGATTTTGCTTCAAAAGTGCGCTATATGGCAGAATCTAGCACCAAATACATCATATTCCGTGTTTTTAGAGTGCTATTCGCAGTATTACAAACTTGGGAATAAGTTGAAATCAAGCTTTTCCGCGCATATTTTCACAATCAAAAAGTTCATATTCCCATTCAAGACCTCATAATATGTATGAATGAATCGACAAAAACATCATATTTCGTGTTTTCAGAGCGCTATCTGCAGTTATATGAAGTTTAAAATAAGTCAGAATTACCACATTCTGAGCAGTTTCAAAGTATCGCAAATCACATAAATCTATCCAATACAACATAATTCGCATGAATCCGTACTCAAATGCACAAAATTTTGCGTTTCCAGCGAGTTATCAGCGTTTTTCCTGAGTCTCGTTGAGAAATTTTTAACTCTTTTAATGTGCTCAGAGGCAAGATTTTGCTCTGAAAGTGCGTTATATGGCAGAATCTAGAACCAAATACATCATATTCCGTGTTTTTAGAGTGCTATTCGCAGTTTTACAAACTTTGGAATAAATCTATCGACAAAAACATCATATTCCGTGTTTTCAGAGCGCTATCTGCAGTTATATGAAGTTTGAAATAAGTCGGAATTACCGCATCCTGAGCAGTTCCAAAGTATCGCAAATCACATAAATCTATCCAATAGAACATAATACGCATGAATCCGTTTTCAAATGCACTAAATTCCGCGTTTTCAGCGAGTTATCAGCGTTTCTTCTGAGTCTCGTTGAGAAATTTTTGACTCTGTAAATCTGCTCAGAAGCAAGATTTTGTTTTAAAAGTGCGATATATGGCAGAATCAAGAACCAAATACATCATATTTCGTGTTTTTAGAGTGCAATTGAGAGTTCTACAAACTTTGGAATAAGTCGAAGTCACGCTTTTCCGCGCAGAATTTCACATTCTAAAAGTTCATATTTCTATTCAGGATCTCATAGTATGTATGAATCTATCGACAAAAACATCATATTTCGTGTTTTCGAAGCGCTATCTGCAGTTATATGAAGTTTGAAATAAGTCAAAATTACCACATTCTGAACAGTTTCAAAGTATCGCAAATCACATAAATCTATCCAATACAACATAATACGCATGAATCCGTCCTCAAATGCACAAAATTTTGCGTTTCCAGCGAGTAATCAGCGTATTTTCCGAGTCTCGTTGAGAAATTTTTGACTCTGTAAATCTGCCCAGAAGCAAGATTTCGCTCCAAAAGTACGTTATATGGCAGAATCTAGCACCAAATACATCATATTCCGTGTTTTGAGAGTGCTATCCGCAGTTTTACAAACTTTGGAATGTGTCGAAATCACGCTTTCCCGCGCAGATTTTCACAATCAAAAAGTTCATATTCCTATTCAGGACGTCATAATATGTATGAGTCTATCGACAAAACTGTCATATTTAGTGTTTTCAGAGCGCTATCTGCAGTTATATATACTACCACATTCTGAGCAGTTTCAAAGTATCGCTAATCACATAAATCTATCCAATACAACATAATACGCATGAATCCGTCCTCAAATGCACAAAATTTTGCGTTTCCAGCGAGTAATCAGCGTTTTTCCTGAGTCTCGTTGAGAAATTTTTGACTCAGTGAATCTGCTCAGAAGCAAGATTTTGCCTCAAGAGTGCGTTATATGGCAAAATCTAGCACCAAATACATCATGTTTTGTGTTTTTAGAGTGCTATTCGCAGTTTTATAAACTTTGGAATAAGTCGAAATAACGCTTTTCCTCGCAGATTTTCACAACCAAAAAGTTCATATTCCTCATCAGGACCTCATAATATGTATGAATCTATCGACAAAAACATCATATTTCGTGTTTTCAGAGCGTTATCTGCAGTTATATGAAGTTTGAAATAAGTCAAAATAACCACATTCTGAACAGTTTCAAAGTATCGCAAATCACATATATCTATCCAATACAACATAATACGCATGAGTTCGTCCTCAAATGCACAAAATTTCGCGTTTCCAGCGAGATATCAGCGTATTTTCTGAGTCTCGTTGAGAAATTTTCGACTCTGTAAATCTGCCCAGAAGCAAAATTTCCCTTCAAAAGTACGTTATATGGCAGAATCTAGCACCAAATACATCATATTCCGTGTTTTGAGAGTGCTATTCGCAGTTTCACAAACTTTGGAATGTGTCGAAATCACGCTTTCCCGCGCAGATTTTCACAATCAAAAAGTTCATATTTCTATTCAGGACGTCATAATATGTATGAATCTATCGACAAAAACGTCATATTTAGTGTTTTCAGAGCGCTATCTGCAGTTATATGAAGTTTGAAATTAGTCCAAACTACCACATTCTGAGCAGTTTCAAAGTATCGCAAATCACATAAATCTATCCAATACAACATAATACGCATGAATCCGTCCTCAAATGCACAAAATTTTGCGTTTCCAGCGAGTAATCAGCGTTTTTCCTGAGTCTCGTTGAGAAATTTTTGACTCAGTAAATCTGCTCAGAAGCAAGATTTTGCTTCAAGAGTGCGTTATATGGCAGAATCTAGCACCAAATACATCATATTTTGTGTTTTAAGAGTGCTATTCGCAGTTTTATGAATTTTGGAATAAGTTGGCATCACGCTTCTCCGTGCAGATTTTCACAATCAAAAAGTTCATATTCGTATTCAGGACGTCATTATATGTATAAATCCATCGACAAAAACATCATATTCCGTGTTTTCAGAGCGCTATCTGCAGTTATATGAAGTTTGAAATAAGTCAAAATTACCACATTCTGAGCAGTTTCAAAGTATCGCGAATCACACAAATCTATCAAATACAACATAATACGCATGAATCCGTCCTCAAATGCACAAAATTTTGCGTTTCCAGCCAGTTATCAGCGTTTTTTCTGAGTCTCGTTGAGAAATTTTTGACCCTGTAAATCTGCTCAAAAGCAAGATTTTGCTTCAAAATAGCGTTATATGGCAGAATCTAGCACCAAATACATCATATTTTGTGTTTTTAGTGCTATTTGCAGTTCTACAAACTCTGGAATGAGTCGAAACCACGCTTTTCCGCGCAGATTTTCACAATCAAAAAGTTCATATTCCTACTTAGGACCTCATAATATGTATGAATCTTTCGACAAAAACATCATATTCCGTGTTTTCAGAGCGCTATCTGCAGTTATATGAAGTTTGAAATAAGTCAAAATTACCACATTCTGAAGAGTTCCAAAGTATCGCAAATCACATAAATCTATCCAATAGAACATAATACGCATGAATCCGTCCTCAAATGCACAAAATTTTGCGTTTCCAGCGAGTTGTCGGCGTTTTTTCTGAGTCTCATTGAGAAATTTTTGACTCTGTAAATCTGCTCAGAAGCAAAATTATGTTTCAATAGTGCGTTATATGGCAAAATCAAGCATCAAATACATCGTATTTCGTGTTTTCAGAGTGCTGTTCGCAGTTCTACAAACTTTGGAATGAGTCGAAATCACGCTTTTCCGCGCAAATTTTCACATTCAAAAAGTCCACATTTCTATTTAGGATCTCATAGTATGTTTGAATCCATCGACAAAAACATCATATTTCGTGTTTTCGAAGCGCTATCTGCAGTTATATGAAGTTTGATATAAGTCAAAATTACCACATTCTGAGCAGTTTCAAAGTATCGCAAATCACATTAATCTATCCAATAGATCATAATACGCATGAATCCGTCCTTAAATGCACAAAATTTTGCGTTTCCAGCGAGTTGTCAGCGTTCTCTCTGAGTCTCGTTGAGAGATTTTTGACTCTGTAAATCTGCTCAGAAGCAAGTTTTTGCTTCAAAAGTGCGTTATATGGTAGAATTCAGCCCCAAATACAATATATTTCGTGTTTTTAGAGTGCCATTCGCAGTTTCACAAACTTTGGAATAAGTGGAAATCACGCTTTTTCGCGCAGATTTTCACAATCAAAAAGTTCATATTTCTATTCAGGACCTCATAATATGTATGAAGCTATCGACAAAAACATCATATTTCGTGTGTTCAGAGCGCTATCTGCAGTTATATGGAGTTTGAAATAAGTAAAAATTGCCACATTCTGAGCAGTTTCAAAGTATCGCAAATCACATAAATCTATCCAATACAACATAATACGCATGAATCCGTACTCAAATGCACAAAATTTTGCGTTTCCAGCGAGTTATAAGCGTTTTTCTGAGTCTCGTTGAGTAATTTTTGACTCTGTAAATCTGCTCAGAAGCATGATTTTGCTTCAAAAGTGCGTTATACGGCAGAATCCAGCACCAAATACATCATATTTCGTGTTTAAGAGTGCTATTTGCAGTTTTACGAACTTTGGAATAAGTCGAAATCATGCTTTTCCGCGCAGATTTTCACAATCAAAGAGTTCATATTCCTATTCAGGACCTCATAATATGTATGAATCTATCGACAAAAACATCATATTTCTTGTTTTCAGAGCGCTATCTGTGTTATTTGAAGTTTAAAATAAGTCAAAATTACCACATTCTGAGCAGTTACAAAGTATCGCAAATCACATAAATTCTATCCAATACAGCATAATACGCATGAATCCGTCCTCAAATGCACAAAATTTTGCGTTCCCAGCAGGTATAAGCGTTTTTTCTGAGTCTCGTTGAGAAATTTTTGACTCTGTAAATCTGCTCAGAAGCAAGATTTTGCTTTGAAAGTGCATTATATGGCAGAATCTAGCACCAAATACATCATATTTCCTGTTTTTAGAGTGCTTTCCGCAGTTTTACAAACTTTGGAATGAGTCGAAATCACGCTTTTCCGCGCAAATTTTCACGATCACAAAAGTTCATTATCCTATTCAGGACCTCATAATATGTATGAATCTATCGACAAAAACATCATATATCGTGTTTTCAGAGCGCTATCTGCAGTTATATGAAGTTTGAAATTAGTCAAAATCACCACATTCTGAGCAGTTTCAAAGTATCGCAAATAACATAAATCTATCCAATACAACATAATTCGCATGAATCCGTCCTCAAATGCACAAAATTTTGCATTTCCAGCGAGTTATCAGCTCTGTTTCTGAGTCTCGTTGAGGAATTTTTGACTCTGTAAATCTGCTCAGAAGCAAGATTTTGCTTCAAAAGTGGGTTATATGGCAGAATCTAGCACCAAATACATCATATTTCGTGTGTTTTGAGTGCTATTCGCAGTTCTACAAACTATGGAATAAGTCGAAATCATGCTTTTCCGCGCAGATTTTCACAATCAAAAAGTTCATATTCCTATTCAGGACCTCATAATATGTATACATCTGACGACAAAAACATCATATTTCGTGTTTTCAGAGCGCTATCTGCATTTATATGAAGTTTGAAATAAGTCAAAATTACCACATTCTGAACAGTTTGAAAGTATCGTAAATCACATAAATCCATCCAATACAACAAAATACGCATGAATCCGTTCTCAAATGCACGAAATTTTGCGATTCCAGCATGTTATCAGCGTTTTCTCTGAGTCTTGTTGAAAAACTTTTGACTCTGTAAATCTGCTCAGAAGCAATATTCTGCTTTAAAAGTGCCTTATATGGCAGAATCTAGAACCAAATACATCATATTCTGTTTTTTCAGAGTGCTATTCGCAGTTTTACAAACTCTGGAATAAGTCGAAACCACGCCTTTCCGCGCAGATTTTCACAATCAAAAAGTTCATATTCCTATTTAGGACCTCACTAGCGCTTGGCCTGCTACGCAGGCCTAAACCCTAGGCTTCGCAGCTCGATATGTGAACCGCCTCCGGCAAAAATTCTGTTTCCATGAGATAAATTCCAAGTACATTTTCAGCCCACAAAACCCTTGTGCTCCGTATTATATTTGTGCATTTTCCCCTACTCGTGGTTACACTGTATTTATAGACAATTCTCAATATTATTCCATGTATTCATCAATCGGATAAATTGATTCCAACTCTCCTACAAATTACAAAGTCTAAATTCAAAACTTCACAGCGAGATAACATGTCTGTGCCATGTTTCGCATATTCTCAGTCATTGCTTTACTGTTTTCGAATACAAATTAAAGTATCAGTTATCACAACTCATGTGATCCTTCTGTTCCATTTTGACGACATATTTACATCCTTACAATTTACTTCGCTCGTCAATTTGTATGTAATCACAATCTTTCTGTCTCCTTTGCGACTCTCACTATTATTTTGAATAGATATGGTTGATAATGCTGACTGAAATGATGCATGTACATCGAATATACAAAAAGATGGTTACTCCAGGTGGAACCGAGAATATCGAGCGGAAAAGTGAAATAGAATTTCAGTTGAAATTTTGTGTTTTCATCACCTACACCCATTATCCCAAATATTTCTCTCAGCAGAATCATTCAGTTAAATCCTTCCATGAATTTGTGTATCTGATTTCTGAGCTCAATTGCGAGATTGAAAGACCGACTATTTTCTCCGTAGTAACATTGATCCTCATAGATTTCCTTCTAAATCACTGCTTTGAGTCTTAATCACTTAGCTCCAATGGTACATTCGGAGAAACATGCATGTTCCACGTTCCTATAGTAATAATTTTGGAGCTCAAACTCTGCTATACTTTTGCTTTCCAAAAACATGTTTCTTATTCATTCAGGCACTACTCACAAGCCCACGCTACATGTTTTGACAATATTCAATTTTCTCGGGAATTGTGATTTAACTTGTATTGAAATCAATTCAACATTATTCATTAAATCAATATTAGTTGTTCAAAGTGCCTATTCAATAGAATACAATATCAAGGAATCGATCAAAATAATGAAATTGATGAATGTAGCAATGAAAATGTTGACAGCTGTTGTATCATCTGACTACTCGTCATCCAATTCCTTAATACCCAACAAAAAACTCATGTTCTTCACAATTACAATATATCTCAATAACAGATATTATGAAAAACACTAAATGAAAAATAATATCTACCTCTTACAAAATATCTCTCACGCACGCGCCTGCGCACGCGCACGCGAGCGTCAACGTCACACCTAACAATGTTACCAACTGTTGGAATAGATGTCTGTGTTGATTGTCCCAATGACATTCATAAAAATCAGCTGATTACAACAGTAAATTTTCACTTGCAGCAACCCGTATCATGTATCAACATTTTCCGCGAAGACCCTTTCTTGAATAACTACGTTTAATCTGAGAATAAAGTATTGAATCTATCCATATCATGTGTCTCCTACACTTCTTGAGAAATTAATTTTTTTCAATCCCAAATATGATTTCTCTCAACTATTACAATATATTTCAATAACTGATATTATGAACAAACACTAAAAGAAAAATAATATCTGATTCTCACAAAATATCTCTATCCACTCTTTCTTACGCACGCGCCTGCGCACGCGCACCCGAGAGTTTACGTTACACCTAACAATGTTACCAACTGTTGGAATAGATGTCTGTGTTGATTGTTTCAATGACATTCATTAAAATCAGCTGATTACAACAGTAAAATTTCACTTGCAGCAACCCGTATCATCTATCAACATTTTCCGCGAAAACCCTTTCTTGAATACGTATATCCTGAGAATAAAGCACTGAATCTATCCATATCATGTGTCTCCTACATTTCTTGAGAAATTTATTTTTTCCAATCCCATATATGATTTTTCTCATCGATATTACCGATTATTATTAAATCGGAAGTTCTAACCAATAATTCTCATTCCGTTTTATCTTCGTTCACGTCATCCACCATTTTATCGTATTTGTAGTTTTTAAATACAAAGATATATTTTGTTGACGTTTAATAAAATTGTACAATTTGAGGCAAAGAATATCCAAAAAGCCATGAATCTCGTTAATATTTAACAATTTGACAGGCCTGTATGTAAGTAGATCAATTAATTTGGTTCTAAAATCTTGTTCGTATATGTCTATTCTTACAAGGGTTATTGAAATTTAGTCCTAAAATGTACCACTAATAGCAGTGATGCACGTTTCAACTTTCAGTTTAAGATCTCATGGTACTTGCAATATATATGTCTATGTCTGATTTACTCATTTGAAACGTAAAGAGAGCAAAAATGTTTGAATTGAATAATTCGTACAACGCTATTATTGAAGACTTCTTCAAGAAGAGAATCATTTGAAAATAGCATTATTCAGGTACTTATCTTCTGTAGTCTATATAGGCTATGTTTGTTGTGTACAACCTGTGTACAAAAATGAACTCATGATTCCAACAATCACACTCTAGTCTCTAGTGCATACATCAGAATTGCCTATACTACGTATTAAAACATCAACTCATGAAATGAATCAACATTAGAGCCTAGACTATTAGATGTCAAAAACTACAGATCAAAGTTTTAGAACCACTGAGATTTGCTACTCTCCCCAATGCACTTGTCATCAAGAAAATATTTCATATCCAATTTTGTATACCAATTGAATAGGAACATCCACACTAAATAAGAAATTAGTGACTTTAGATATTGTAATAAAATGATATATATTATACAGAATATTTACGTACAGTTTATTTCAGTAATATGTTATAATTTACATTTTTCAAAATAAATGATGACAATGCCGCTTCTAGTAGAATTATTCTCTACATAACCTCAAATACGAAGTTATTTGAGTTCATTGAGTGATGTATGATTTATATCTTTCAACAAGTACAAAATATTGATTGATGACTCCATTATCGTAATATTATAATCAGTTGATTATTGCTTGTTTCATTGTTGACTCAAGCAAAATGTTCGATTGGCTGGGTTTATCAAGTCTTCAACTCAAATTTATTCAACTGAAAGAGATGTGAGAATAGCATAAACTAAACTATTACTAAACAATATTGAAAATCTAAATAAATACTCGTGTATTGTTGAATATTTACCACATGTATCAGCTAAACTATACTTGACATGTTTCAAACTTCATTCAATCTTCAGTACTTATTTCATCCACAACAGAGAAACATCATGAATCAAAATATCCCTTGATTATAAGAATCGATTTCTTCATAACAATTATATGTTGAAATCATTTCATAACTTAGGCAACAACTAATCCATTTTGCGATCAGGCATATTCTGTGTTAAAAATGCATGAATATCGTGACATATTACTCTATTTCAAAAAATGTTTAAGCATAGCCTAAAAAATATTACATAAAATTGTCATTATGTTAATATTATTCAATTGAACTACTTACTTTCTATTCATTAGATGTGTACATTGTTGAAACTGGAATTGGAATTTTGCGTAAAAGCGAGTACGCATGTACATTCTGGGAAATAAGTTGGCAATACTGAATTTATTGAAATGTCAAAAGAATAGTAATTTTAATATTTGAGCATAATATTAGCTTAAAATGTATCACAAGTGATTTGCTCATGTTTGTTATAAATGTATTAATACATAAATTTGTGAAAATTTTTCTCATCCTGCAATATTCAATGGAATAATATTGAAACCTAAACGTCAAAGCTGACAGATATCATCGATGTTCAACAATTATTTGTACATGGCTACTATTTTCACGTGGAAGCGAGTACGCATGTACATTCTTCGTTTGGAACATAAGTTGGCAATACTGAATTTATCGAAATGTCAAAAAAATAACAATTTTAATATTTAAGCATAATATTAGCTCAAAATGTATCACAAGTGATTTGCTCATGTTTGTAATAGATGTATTAATACATTAATTTGTGGAAATCCTTCTCATTTTGCAATATCCAATGAAATAATATTGAAACCTAAACGTCAAAGCTGACAGATGTCATCGATGTTCAACAATTATTTGTACATGCCTACTATGTTCAGGATGTATTTTTGACGGTTTTTGATTTTTTACACGAAATCTATATGACTGAAAAAATTGAGACCCCCAAAAGGCACTGCTCGTCAAGAATATCAAATTTATAAAAAAAAAAACATTTTAATCAGAGTTCTCGTTTAGGCTGTAGCCGTGGCTAACTGAAAGTGTATCTTATGCCTTTTAGTATATAAGAAGACTAGCGCTTGGCCTGCTACGCAGGCCTAAGCCCTAGGCTTCGCAGCTCCATATGTGAACCGCCTCCGGCAAAAATAATTTCTTGATATGATTATTTCTTATCATAATTTCAGGCTACATAATCATCCTGCTCCATATCTTATTTCTGCATTTTCCCCTATTCGTGATCTTAATCTTTTGTATAGACAATTCCCAATGTTATTTCATGTATTCATTTGGAGAAAAATTATTGTTTTCAACTCCTTCACGAATTATAGAAACTCTAGGCGTTGCAGCTCCATGTATGTACCGCCTCTCTCACAAGGATTCTTCTTTGACCAGATCAATCTCGACTGTGAATTGAGCTTACGTAATTCCCCTGCTTCATATTCTATTTCCACAATTTTCTCTGCTGATTACACTGATTGACAGTTTTCAATCATATTCAAGTATAAATCCTTAAGAAAATCATTGATTTCATTCCCTTTAAGGATTAGCGACAAGATGACAATATTGTTTCTCTAGTAGAACTATCTTTTCAAGAGAACCTTTCATGCCGCACAATTTCCAATATTATACACAGGACTTGATACTCACCAGTAAAAGTATTCATTATAAAAGCAGCTTATTGGTTATTTGAGCTACTACAGACGGCGTTACGATCGAGAAAATAAGTGTGCGAGCGAAACAGGAAATGTGCATCAGAAAGACAAGAGACAGCGATTCGAATAATTCAAGTTTGGATTGAATATTCAATTTTACATCCCAAAATTTATTGATATATAGCACTCAATATCAATAATATTCGAAATATTGCCATCAAATAGCAATAGAATATCTAATATTTCATAATAATTACATTTCATTCCTTTGTATTCACAATAATTGATATTTGAACTTGTGACAAATGAATATTTCTCTCAATCTCCCTTGAACTGTTATCATAAGTAGATTTATAATCACCAACTACAATATATTACAGCTTCTCACATCTTGAGGAACTAATAATAACTAAATACTTCAAAAAAAGTCAATCCCTTGCCAATAGTAATGAGATGCTAGTGTCAAGACCTATATATAAGACCGTGGTGCGTGAATTAACATACTCTATTCTTGCATCAAAAACTGCAAAAGTTTAACAAATTGCTAATACCGCTGTAAAAATACTTTACTCCATGTTTTAAGTTTGCAACCATATAAGAGTTAGCGAACATCATTTTTTTCTTATATATTCATGTTATTCCTTCTAATTTGCAACATGTTTTGTCGAACGCATCGTCAACGCTATCATCGTCAAACCCTTGCATGCGACGTCCAAATATGAGTATAAATAATTCTTATTCCACATTGATAATAGTTATTCTCCTACTTTAGAAGAATTTATCGAGTTTTATGATAAATAAGATAAAACCGCTATTAATTTTGGGAAATGTTCCAGGTAAATGTTGTGCCAATTCATTCAGGGATCAATCCAAGTAATTTTTTATTACTCATGCAGGATGAGTACTTTTTTGCGCACGTTTTTCAGAGCGGTAAATGGCTGTTTGGCTTTTGAGTGCGCCAAGTATAATTTGAGTGCGACAAGTAAACCATTAATCGCTCGGAAAAATAAGCGCAAAATAGTATTTATCCCGCATTCGTAATAAAAATTGTATCTGCAACTCGTGTGGTGTTATCGATTGCCTACTTCGCTCTTGTGGGCAGTCAAAAACTTATCGCACTTGTTGCACAATATACTGAAAGTACTACCGTTTATAGATTACACAAAGAACTCAAAAGTTCCATCAAAGAAGCTTTAGTACCACCGATAGAAAATACTTTATTTATGATTATGAACCTATGAACCTCCGGCAAAAATAATTCCTTGATAAGATTAGTTCCGATTATAATTTTAGCCTACAGAATCCTTCTGCTCCATATTATATTTCTGCATTCTCTCTTATTCGTGATTTCACTGTTTTTTATGGACAATACGAATACAAATTACGGCTCACTTTCATGCTAGGAACCTAGTGACGTGCGCATGCGCGTACCTTGTACATGTATTGCTATAGTCAGTGGCTTTCAAACAAAGAGCATTCCACCTAAATACGTACAAGTGTGTGGCTCGCTGACAATAATGAATTTTTTTCAATACTAGTTGGCTTATAAGGCTTGGTTCAGGTTTTATTTTGTCTGTTTTTTTTTAACTGAAAAACCACTAATTTACTGTTTTCCAATACTACTTGACCTCGAAAAGGTTGAGTTTTGTATTTTTTGAACTAAAAAACACTGATTCACTGTTTTCCAATACTTATTGGTCTGGAAAGCTCGTTTTAGGTTATGTTAAAGTTGCTTTTTCTTGAATGTAAAATACTAGTCCCCACCGTTCTAGTGCCAATGGAAAATTTCTTTGAATCTCTGTGGCGCCATCTCTTTTTACTTTTATAACTACCACTAGGTTCCTATTGTGAAAATCTACCCAAATTACTTATGGTCTAATGGAAGACTCTATTCGCATACAAAAGTTTGATAGAATAACATAACTTCTAGATTTCAAATTAGTTTGCAGCAACAGATTAATAATTGACAACTTCCGTTTTTATCTCAAAATTTGAGAAAGAATGAATAATGACAAATGATACTTTCATCATCGTTTTCACACAAGCTTATCGTGTTCTATCAGCTCAATGCAGCTTCCAGGAGAAATATAAAAATACTACAAATACGAAATTGATAGAACTATTTATACTATAATATGAATTTGTGTCATCATATTCTAACATAATCGATTTGATGATTCATAGATTATTATACAAAATATTCAGGTACAGTTAGTTCCTTAAGAAATATTTGATTCATATTTTTAAACAAGTAAAAAATTCAGATTGATGGCCCCATTGTCGTAATCTAATATCATTACTCTATTTGATCCATTGTTAGGTCATGGACTGATGGTTCTCACCAATTTTGATCAATGTAAACTCCTATTCATTGATTCAATTGAATTTTCAATGTATTGGCTTCATTGATTGGAAGGGATTTAAAATCTGCTGATGATTGCATGTTTCATTGTTGTACCTCAACAAAATGTACGATTGGATTGGTTGGTCCTTGCAATATATGTGTTAATGTCTGATTTATACATTTAAAACGTAGAAAGAGCACCTCACTAATATTTTAATGGAATATTATGTACAAAATTATCATTAAGAACTCCTCCAAGTTGAGTATCTTTTGGTACATATCTTCTGTAATCCATATAGGCTACGTTTGTTGTGTATAACCTGTGTACAACAATGAACTCTTGAATTCAACAATGCCATTCAAGTCTCTAGTGCATACATAAGATTTATCTACTACGCATTGAATCATTAGCTCATGAATAAACATCAGAGCCTAGGCTATTAGATGTCAGAAACTTCAGATCAATATCTTAGAAGAACTGGGATTTGCTACTCTTTCCAAAGAAACTTGATATAGCCAAGGATCTTCCAACGGTATATAGCAGTATGATATAATTGTCTTTATATCAAACTTTGAATGAATATTTGCAGTATATGTACATCGATCGAATGCAGAATCATCAAGTAATTATCTCTTATCATTTTCCATTTCATTTACCCAGTGAATAGGAACATCCATAATAAATATCAAATTGGTCACTTTTTTATACTATACAGAATATATACGTTTATTCTATTCGAGTATTATTTTATTATTTGAATCGTCCACACCCGAGCTTATCGTGTTTCATCAGCTCAATGCAGTTTTCAGGAGAATTATTTTCCACATAACTTCAAATAAAAAGTTGATGAGAATATTTATTTTTTTATTGCAGAATATTTATCACATGTACCAAACTATAGTTACTTGAGATATTCCAAGTGGCATTTATTCTTCAGTACTTATTCTACAAGAAATCAATATTGTAAATCAGGATATAAATCGTATCTAGAAAATAGTATATTCAAATGATGGATCGTCAGAAAATGGATGAATTAGTATTAGTGAATTGAATTCATATCACTCAAGCAGACGTTTCAAATCTTATTAATTCTTCTCCAGTACCTACAAATAATTAAATTTGCTTCAATAATATCACCACAAAACTATAATTTTGTGATTAGATAGGTACCAAGTAGACTGACTGAACTTCTCTTCAACCTGCAGCGCTAATTATGAATTTATTGTATGCATGTTTCTTAAATATTCTTGAATATAAGATAAATTGTCTAGTGTATTCATGAATACATGCTTATGGTCCATTCATCTCGAATACTCTTCTTGATGATTTATTCGACTCTACGATATAAAATACGGAGTTAGTTGGATAATTATGAATACATACCAATGAATAACCTCATTCCGTTGATGATCCTGAATGGATATATTTGACTGAGAGAAAAATTAAACACTTGGTTAAGTTTCACAATATTTTATTAACACGACGTACGTTTCGACTTACAAAGTCATCATCAGGTATACTAACTTAAACAGAAAATATTTACATCTTATATACTAATCTTAAGTGCTAACATAGTGAATAAGGGGGGAGAAACCTAGATCTAATTGGTCATTCACAATAAATTTCTGCTCACTAATTGCTTTCTTAATCTCCAAGTTTTCCAATAAATTGAGCTTTAATCCTTTCCCTTGCACGTGCAAAATATTAAAATTACCGCTGAACTTGTGGTTATGTTCAAGACAATGATTGGAAAATCCTGTATTATTTTTGCCGTTCTCTATTGATTTAATATGTTCTTTAATCCTCTGTTGGAATTTTCTACCACTTTGTCCTATGTAAATCGCTTGACAATCATTACAATTAATCTGGTAAATACCATTTCTGTTATTTGGATCGATCTTTTCTCTGTTATTAATAAGAAGAGTCCCTAGATTATTTTTGTTTGATGAAACTGTATTTATGTTGACAAGCTTCAAGTTTCTTTGGATTTTTCTAGTCAGATCATGAATATAATTGACTGAAAACCATTTAGAACTGGTACCATTATGTCCAGAGGGCGTGTAGAATAATCTCAATACCTGTTTTCTACTCTTGTAGGAAATAAATTTGTCCACTATATTAATGTTGTAACCATTGTTATGAACTATATTTTTAATGACATTAACTTCTTTTTCATAGTTCTCCTCGTTGAGGGGTATATTAATAAGACGGTGTACCATACTATGAATAGCTGACATTTTTATTGTTATTGACTGGTTGGAGTCCTGAGGAATTAGAACATCGGTAAAAGTGGGTTTTCTGTATATGCTAAATTCTAGTTCATTGTTATTGTGTGAAATGTTAAGGTCTAAAAAGCTCAAGCTATTGTTCATTTCTTTTTCGCAGGTAAATTGTATATTCGAATTTAGTGCATTAAGAAAAGTAACAAAGTTATCGAGTTGTCGATTACTACCATTCCAGATACAAAAAACATCATCTATATATCTCCTCCAAAATAATATTGGTTTCTTTGTGTTTGATGTTAAAAGTCTATTTACAGCTATACCAGTAGAGGAATTAAAAACCATTATACTACGTAAAATTGATAATAGCTCCTTAGATTCAATTACACAAATAGATTTATATGCCCTAATTGAAATTTGTCTCAATCAAAATTATTTTAAATTTAACAACAAATTCTATAAGCAATCTGGTCTACCTATGGGCTCGCCCCTTTCCTCCCTGTTCGCCGAAATATACATGAACAATTTTGAGAATAACTATATTTTTAATAATGTTGATATGTGTAAACCAATATTATTTTGGAGGAGATATATAGATGATGTTTTTAGTATCTGGAATGGTAGTAATCGACAACTCGATAACTTTGTTACTTTTCTTAATGCACTAAATTCGAATATACAATTTACCTGCGAAAAAGAAATGAACAATAGCTTGAGCTTTTTAGACCTTAACATTTCACACAATAACAATGAACTAGAATTTAGCATATACAGAAAACCCACTTTTACCGATGTTCTAATTCCTCAGGACTCCAACCAGTCAATAACAATAAAAATGTCAGCTATTCATAGTATGGTACACCGTCTTATTAATATACCCCTCAACGAGGAGAACTATGAAAAAGAAGTTAATGTCATTAAAAATATAGTTCATAACAATGGTTACAACATTAATATAGTGGACAAATTTATTTCCTACAAGAGTAGAAAACAGGTATTGAGATTATTCTACACGCCCTCTGGACATAATGGTACCAGTTCTAAATGGTTTTCAGTCAATTATATTCATGATCTGACTAGAAAAATCCAAAGAAACTTGAAGCTTGTCAACATAAATACAGTTTCATCAAACAAAAATAATCTAGGGACTCTTCTTATTAATAACAGAGAAAAGATCGATCCAAATAACAGAAATGGTATTTACCAGATTAATTGTAATGATTGTCAAGCGATTTACATAGGACAAAGTGGTAGAAAATTCCAACAGAGGATTAAAGAACATATTAAATCAATAGAGAACGGCAAAAATAATACAGGATTTTCCAATCATTGTCTTGAACATAACCACAAGTTCAGCGGTAATTTTAATATTTTGCACGTGCAAGGGAAAGGATTAAAGCTCAATTTATTGGAAAACTTGGAGATTAAGAAAGCAATTAGTGAGCAGAAATTTATTGTGAATGACCAATTAGATCTAGGTTTCTCCCCCCTTATTCACTATGTTAGCACTTAAGATTAGTATATAAGATGTAAATATTTTCTGTTTAAGTTAGTATACCTGATGATGACTTTGTAAGTCGAAACGTACGTCGTGTTAATAAAATATTGTGAAACTTAACCAAGTGTTTAATTTTTCTCTCAGTTATTTAAAATGTTTCACCAAGTGCCCACTACAGAATCTTATCAAAGGATATATTTGATTTGAGAAATATCTAAAAAAATTTGTCACAAAAGCCAGAATACTTTTTATAAATAAGGCTGGGCAACAACGATCATTACCACTATTACCAGTTCAATAATATGAAAGAGTAATTGATGGTGTGTTCATACAATAATGACGATGATTGAAATGTTATGCTCGTCCTCATGGTGGTAATAAAGCAGAACTTATTGATACGCTAGGATGACAATTATTTTCATATTAGGTTCAAATTATTCAATACAATATTAATTCTGAATACAGAAGGTAATAATCAAGATCACATTTAACACATTCTGGACATAATTTCAGATACTTTTGCTTCGTTGATTTGATAAATTTTCGACGAAATTCAAGACAAGGCTTTGGGAAGCAAATCAAATAATATTAATTGTCCAAAAATCACTTACTACGCATATCGCTGCGACATATTCCATAACAACAGCGCTATTTTGCCTTTTTGTGAACTGATAACAATATATATTTTTATTAAAAAGCTTGTGTTATCATTTTACTGTGAATATATATCAAAATTGTAATAAATATTAGTTTCTCACATTGAAAACATAGTATTAACGGCTTGTCTACGTATCAAGTGCCCAAGAAACATGGCGGATGTCCAGGCATGCGCACAGAAAAATTCCAATCATGAGGAGAGCTATTGTTGGCATCTTATATAAAAGTAAGTTTCTTGATTGAAAGAATTGATTTCCTGATAACAATTGGAATCATAATCATCGAGCATTCTGCTATAGCAGCTTCCAATAAATTTTCGAGCATAACCTAGAAAATATCACATAAAGTTACACTTGAATTACAAAAATGAGTTTCTTAATTACTAGAATCGGTTTCCTTATAACAATTACATATTGAAATCATCTTGGAACTTATGCGATCGCTTGCTCGGAAGGATTTATATTGTACGAGATATGCCTGTTTTCTATTTTGTGTTGAAAATGCATGGTATTGTGACATTATACTTTATTCCAAAAGAAGTTTGAGTATAGCCTAAAAAATATTACATAAGATTGTCATTTTGTTAATATTATTCAATTAAACTACTTACTTTCTATTTATGAGAAGTGTACATTGATGTGAACTGTCATTGACTGCAAATGCGAGTACGCATGTGCAGTTTCTGCTTGAGGATTAAGTTGGCAACACTGACGTTTTATTGAATGACAAAAAATTTATTTCAATTAAAAATGGTTTATAGAAGCTTCGAATACATCACAAATTATCCATTTGAATGTTTTATCTATATAATAATACATAATATCTATATTATATAGTGATGTTGTAATATTCTGAGAAATATTTAAAATAGCTGTATGTCAAACTTGACAGAAGCGACCCGATATTCATTAATTTTTTGTCAGAGATAACTTGAGAATATTTTGACGGCCGGTGAACTGTCATTTTTGACATTTGTAATCGATGGTTTTGGCCTTCTCCTGTGATTACTATACATGTCATGGTATTCGAATATATAAAAGGCACTAGTCCTCATTAAGATGCATTAAATAAAGAAGGAATGAACAAAATTTAATATACCGTTAAAGCTGTAGGGACGAATAAAAATTTTTTTGGGAACATACAACTGACAGTTGTAATTCAAGAAATTTAAGCAAATTAGTATATAGGATAATATGTATAAATCTATCGACAAAAACATCATATTCCGTGTTTTCAGAGCGCTATCTGCAGTTATATGAAGTTTGAAATAAGTCAAAATTACCACATTCTGAGCAGTTTCAAAGTATCGCATATCACATAAATCTATCCAATACAACATAATACAAGTTAATCCGTCCTCAAATGCACGAAATTTTGCGTTTCCAGCAAGTTGTCGGGATTTTTCTGAGTCTCGTTGAGAAATTTTTGACTCTGTAAATCTGCCCAGAAGCAAGATTTTGCTTCGAAAGTGCGTTAAATGGCAGAAATCAGCACCAAATACATTATATTTCGTGATTGTAGAGTGCTATTCGCAGTTTTACTAACTTTGGAATAAGTCGAAATCATGCTTTTCCGCGCAAATTTTCACAATCAAAAAGTTCATATTCCTGTAAGAGTCAGCAAATTCACAGTCTGCTGAACTCTGACGAAACTGAGGAATGTGCTTTTCTTGCAAGCAAGCAATAGAGGTATATGAACTATTTGTAAATACGATTGACGTCAATAACGAATATTGTTATATTGGCATTTTGGAGTTGATATATAGAAGTCAATAAGTAAGTCAAGTTACGAAGTTATGAGTAAGTCAAGTTAGTCAAGTCATAGTAAGTCAAGGAAGATGTAGATAGTTAGTGAAGAGAAGTTGGGTAGTTAGTTAGTAATAATGTAGTTAGTGATAAGTTAGTTAGTGCGTGTGTTAAGAAGCTAGAAGTTTGTAAATATCCATCAATGTAGTTTGAAAGCCGGTGAGCAATCTGAGTTTGGTAACTGGATCTTTATATTCTTTATCCTTTTAAATACATTTTATTATTTGTTAAACGTGCAAATTATTTCAAGTTCCTGTGCAAGTCATTCTCCCCTTTCAGAAGTATTCCAAGAGTAGATAAGTACAAATATAATATCCTCACAGTTCAGCAAAGAACCCAATCTACCAAAATATAAATTTATTGTAAGTGGGAAATCCTTACAATTGGTGGCAGCGGTTGCGGGTATTTTGCTGAATATAGATAGTCAAAAATTATTTTTTTTTTGATTTTCTTGTGAGGATACATTTTTTTTCCTCTTTTCTTAATTTTTTTGTACATGCACCTTCGTATGGCACCAGACATGCCTAGAATTGCTGATGGAAGTAATCAATTTAAATACTCATATAAATTAAAATTTCAGAGATAATTTTTTTCAAATTGTAATTTGTTGTATTACTCTGGAGCCATTCACAAAAAAAATAAAAAATAATTTATAGTTGTTATATCAAACGTTTAGTTTAAAGATTATCAAAATGAAAGACCGATCGCGAGAATTCGAATATATTTTAATTAATAGTCCGCATAATAGTGGTGCTGTGGAATTTCTAAGGAATCTTGTGATAGAGGATCCAGCCTTCTTTGAATTAAGTACTCATTTTCAAAATGTGAATGAAACCGTTGATGAGTTCAAAACACGACTCTGGTTGAGTGACCCAGTATATAATGATCCATTCAATTACAATTTGGAAGACGTGGAGTGGAAAGAATTTCTCATGAACACTCAATTTGTAACAGGCCTTAGACCACAGATAAAAAGTAAAGTATTGACAGAAATAAAAATAAAAGATTTATGTTTGATAGAAGACCAGTACGAGATATGTGAATTTGCTAAATTTATTGAAAGTAATGAATGTGAACAGAATCAGAAAAATAGAAATTATCCAAATATAATTGATAAGACTAGTTGTAATATTGCTGAAAATGTCGATGATGAAGATAGATATAGCGAAGAAAATTACGTATTAACGAATGAAGGAGATTATTTAGAGTTAATCTTAGAAGTAGGAGAAAAGTCAAAAGATACGAGTGAAGGAGACATAAATATGGAAGAAAGTGAAATGATAGAATCTGAATTAGTTGATAGTGACCAAGAGGAAATAGGTCAGTTTGAGGTAGATTTTTGGAAAAAGATATTTTCAAAGATGTATATAAAAAGTAGTGAAATGGATGATTTAGATTCAGAAGATAGTGACCAAGAGGAAATAGGTCGGTTTACGGAAGATATTGAGAGAAATATATTTTTGAAGATTGAGATAAATGGAGAAGAAATGATAGATTCAGAGTTAGAAGAGAGCGACCAAGTTAAAATAGAGCAGTTCACGGCAGATATAGAGAGAAAGATATTTGTGAATGAAACAGAAACAAGAAGCCTAGAGCAAGAAGAAAATAAAAAGGAAGTTGCGGCAGAAATGAAGAAGTTAATGATAAATTCAATTACTTTTGGAGATTTTCAAGACGGGGAAATTCAAGAATTGATTTTGATGGCACAGGATGATGCCACAGACAAAGCAAAGGTCACAGACACAAGTTTCACTGAAAGTAACGTTCTCGAAGAGGATGCTGAATTTTTCAAGAATATCTTATGGGATTCCTTGATTTTTGTAGAACAAGAGAAAATGATTCCAGAGTTTTCATCGATGCAGTTGACGGAAGTATCAGATCCGGTAAGCATAAGTGTTCATAACCCAATTGTATTTTATAGCGAGTGCATAGCGGAGGATGAATGTTTCGCAACAGGATTCGTTCAAAACGAGGTGATCAGTCAGACATGGAAATCTCATAGGATCAGGTACAGAGCCTACGACAAGAGGACCTTTCACAGTGGAATTTTCAGAAAACTCGACCATTGGCAAGGATACAAGCTATACATAACAGTTAGAGGTAATTCATTGTTACAAATGTTGATCAGATTTGTAATAGGTTTTATTCTGTTCGGTTTTGAAAATAGTAGTATTTTTTATCCTCAAATCAATTTTGTGATTCGATTAAATTTGAATGGTTCTATGAAATGCAGAAAACGAAGATAACATAAATTAACGTCATGATGTCGGATAGAATCAACTTAGAAATTATTATTCTCGCCTTTTCGAATATATTTTCCTATTTACTCTTGTTTTATTATATTTTATTGCAGTTTCAATGAAATTTGATTCATTTTTATGTCAACGTGATCATTTTGAAGCTAAAAGATATAGTGTGTGGTCATCAGAATATTCTTCATTGTTTTTAAGATTATTTTAATCACGACTAACAGCTGTAGAACAAAAATATGAATTTTTTCAATAATAGATTCAAATAACTAATTTTGCTACGTCTGGTATTATGAGATGGTTAAGGATACAAGTGGAATTTAATCTGGATTTTTTTACACGGATGCCAGGTAGTAATTTTGTCACATACTAAGGAATTTGGCTCTCCTGTCCGTTGGTAAGCCAACTTGTGCTTTAGAATTGCGGTCATTTTTAGCTGCAAATCCAAATCCCAAGTGTTTTGTAAATATTAATTCAAAATAGTTTTGGTTCACCGGATGCCTGGGCATATGTAATTGATATGATCCCCAGGAATTTGCTTCTCCTGTCCACGAGGTAGGCAACCAGAGCTTCAGTTTGGAGATTTTATTCTGTAAATCATAAGGATTGAGATGAGAAAGAATCTGAGGAAAAAGTGTATTTAGCGAACATAATTTCAATAAGTTGTAGGATTTCAGGCAAATAAGGAATTTATGAGATATTTATTTTTCAAGACTTTATGATAAATTGTCTGTCGGTAATTTTGTATCAGTTATTGATTGAGTTGAGACTAAGAGTTTCAATCAGAAAAACCGATTATTTTAGATGATTTGTGAAGTGTTGAAAAAGATTCTGAGATTTTTTTAAAGATGGGTATGAAAATACAAATAAATTGAAATTATGTTAGTTTAAGTCCGAACTAAATCTCTGGTGGGTAATTAAGGAATAAAATTTCGAATGAATGAATAAAAAAAAAATGTCAAGATTATTTTATGTAGTATTATGTAGCGAATTTTGGAGCAATCATTTTTAAGATTGTACTGCAGAATATGTCCACTTGTTTCAGTGTACCAAGACTACTTACCTGCTGTTGAGACAAAAGTTGAGTAAGAATGGCCATGACGGGGGTAAGAAGAAAGAAAATTCAAAAGATCAATGAAGGACGGAAGAACAAATTGACAAGAAGTTCGGCTACTGAGGGTTCAATCATGGCGATTCCAACAGAATGGGTTCAATCAGAACAATCTGATGGTGACTACAAAACTGCTGTTCACACGAACAAAAAATTCATGTGACAAAGGTCAAAATCCAAGTCTACGTCAAGCAGCAGTGGGTCATCGAAAACATCGCATTCGAAGCAACAATCATGAGAAAAAAAATCACACGATGAAAACTTATACCAGAGAAAGCAGTGCCAGCAATTATACATGGAACCCGGTGCCCAACATCGAACACTTGTGAATGTGCAGTGAATTTCTCCCACAAAACTATTACACAAACCTGTGATAATGTAGGTAGTGATAAGTTAGTTAGTGCGTGTGTTAAGAAGTTAGAAGTTTGTAAATATTCATCAATGTAGTTTGGAAGCCGGTAGGAAAACTGAGTTTGGTAACTGGATCTTTATATTCTTAATCGTTTCAAATACATTTTATTATTTGGTAAACGTGCAAATTATTCCAAGTTCCTGTGCAAGTCATTCTCCCCTTTCAGAAGTATTCCAAGAGTAGATAAGTACAAATATAATATCCTCACAGTTCAGCAAAGAACCCAATCTACCAAAATATAAATTTATTGTAAGTGTGAAACCCTTACATTCCTATCCAGGACCTCATAATATGTATGAATCTATCGACAAAAACATCATATTTCGTGCTTTCAGAGCGCTATCTGCAGTTATATTAAGTTTGAAATAAGTCAAAATTACCACAATCTGAGCAGTTCCAAAGTATCGCAAATCTCATCAATCTATCCCATACATCTTAATACGCATGAATCCGCCCTCAAATGCATTATATTTTGCGTTTCCAGCGAGTTATCAGCGTTTTTTCTGAGTCTCGATGAGAAATTTTTGACTCTGTAAATCTGCTCAGAAGCAAGATTTTGCTTTGAAAGTGCAATATATGGCAGAATCCAGCACCAAATACATCATATTCCGTGTTTTTAGAGTGCTATTTGCAGTTTCGCAAACTTTGGAATAAGTTGTAATAACCCTTTTCGCGCAGATCTTCACAATCAAATAGTTAATATCCCTATTCAAAACCTCATAATATGTATGAATCTATTAACAAAAACATCATATTTGGTGCTTTCAGAGCGCTATATGCAGTTATATGAAGTATGAAATAAGTCAAAATAACCACATTCTGAGCAGTTTCAAAGTATCGCAAATCACATAAATCTATCCAATACAACATGAAACGCATAAATCCGTCCTCAAATGCACAAAATTCTGCGTCTCGTTGAGAAATTTTTGACTCTGGAAATCTGCTCAGAAGCAAGAGTTTGCTTCAAAAGTGCATTATATGGTAAAATCTAGCACCGAATACACCATACTCCGTGTTTTTAAAGTGCTATTCGCAGTTTTACAAACTTTGGAATAAGTCGAAATCACGCTTTTCCGCGCAGATTTTCACAATCAAAAAGTTCATGTTCCTATTCAGGACCTCAAAATATGTATTAATCTATCAACGAGTACATCATATTTCGTGTTTTCAGAGCGCTATCTGCAGTTATATGAAGTTTGAAATAAGTCAAAATTACCACATTCTGAGAAGTTTCAAAGTATCGCAAATCACATAAATCTATACGATAGAACATAATACGCATGAATCCGTCCTCAAATGCACAAAATTTTGCGTTTCCATCGGGTTATCAGCGTTTTTTCTAAGTCTCGTTGAGAAAATTTTTACTGTAAATCTACTCAGAAGCAAGATTTTGCTTTAAAAGTGCGTTATATGGCAGAATCTGGAGCACAATACATCATATTTCGTGTTTTTAGATTGCTATTCGCAGTTTGACAAACTTTGGAATAAGTCGAAATCACGCTTTTCCGCGCAGATTTTCACAATCAAAAAGTTCATATTCTTATTCAATACCTCATATTATGTATGAATCTATCGACAAAAACATCATACTCCGTGTTTTCAGAGCGCTATCTGCAGTTATATGAAGTTTGAAACTAGTCAAAATTACCACATTCTGAGCAGTTTCAAAGTATCGCAAATCACATGAATCTATCCAATACAACATAATACGCATAAATCCGTCCTCAAATGCACAAAATTCTGCGTTTCCAGCGAGTTATCAGCGTTTTTTCTAGGTCTTGTTGAGGAATTTTTGGCTCTGTCAATCTGCTCAGAAGCAAGATTCTGCTTCAAAAGTGCGTTATATGGCAGAATCCAGCACCAAATACATCATATTTCGTGTTTTTAGAGTGCTATTTGCAGTCTTACAAATTTTGGAATAAGTCGAAATCACGCTTTTCCGCGCGGATTTTAACAATCAAAAAGTTCATATTCCTATTCAGGACCTCATAATATGTATGAATCTATCAACATAAACATCATATTCCGTGTTTTCAGAGCGCTATCTGCAGTTATAAGAAGTTTGAAATAAGTCAAAATTACCACATTCTGAGCAGATTCAAAGTATCGCAAATCACATAAATCTATCCAATACAACATAATACGCATGGATTTGTCCACAAATGCACAAAATTTTGCGTTTCCAGCGAGTTTTCGGCGTTTTTTCTGAGTCTCATTGAGAAATTTTTGACCCTGTTAATCTGCTCAGAAACAAGATTGCGCTTCAAAAGTGCGTTATATGGCAGAATTCAGCACCAAATACATCATATTTCGTGTTTTTAGAGTGCTATTCGCAGTTTTACAAACTATGGAATAAGTCGGAATCACGCTTCTACGCGCAGATTTGCACAATCAAAAAGTTCATATTCCTATTCAGGACCTCATAATATATATTAATCTGTCGACTAAAACATCATATTCAGTGTTTTCAGAGCGCTATCTGCAGTTATATGAAGTTTGAAATAAGTCAAAATTACCACATTCTGAGCAGTTCCAAAGTATCGCAAATCACATAAATATATCCGATACAACATAATACGCATGAATCCGTCCTCAAATGCACAGAATTCTGCGTTGCCAGCGAGTTATCAGCGTTTTTCCCGAGTTTTGTTGAGAAATTTTTGACTCTGTAAATCTGCCAAGAAACATATTTCGTGTTTTTAGAGTGCTATTCGCAGTTTTACAAACTTTGGAATAAATCGAAATCACGCTTTTCCGCGCAGATTTTTACAATCAAAAAGTTCATATTCCTATTCAAAACCTCATAATATGTATGATTCTATCGACAGAAACATCATATCTCTTGTTTTCAGAGCGCTATCTGCAGTTATATGAAGTTTGAAATAAGTCAGAATTACCAGATTCTGAGCAGTTCCAAAGTATCGCGAATCACATGAATCTATCTGAAAGAACATGATACGCATGAATATGTCCTCAAATGCACAGAATTCTGCGTTTCCAGCGAGTTATCAACGTTTTTCCTGAGTCTCATTGCGAAATTTTTGACTCTGTAAATCTGCTCAGATGCAAGATTCTGCTTGAAAAATGCGTTATATGACAGAATCTAGCATCATATACATCATATTTCGTGTTTTTAGAGTGCTATTCGAGGCTTTACAAACCTTGGAATAAGTCAAAATCACAATTCTCCGCGCTGATTTTCACAATCAAAAAGTTCATATTCCTATTCAGGACCTCATAATATGTATGAATATATCGACAAAAACATCATATTTCTTGTTTTCAGAGCGCTATCTGCAGTTACATGTAGTATGAAATAAGTCAAAATTACCACATTCTAAGCAGTTTCAAAGTATCGCAAATCACATAAATCTATCCAATACAACACAATACGCATGAATCCGTACTCAAATGCACTAAATTTGGCATTTCCAGCGAGTTATCAGCGTTTTTTCTGAGTCTCGTTGACAAATTTTTGACTCTGTTAATCTGCTCAGAAGCAAGATTTTGCTTCAAAAGTGCGTTATATGGCAGAATCTAGCACCAAATACATTATATTTTGTGTTTTAAGAGTGCCATTTGCAGTTTTACAAACATTGGAATAAGTTGAAATCACGCTTTCCCGCGCAGATTTTCATAATCAGAAAGTTCATATTCCTATTTAGGACCTAATAATATGTATGAATCTATCGACAGAAACATCATATTCCGTGTTTTCAGAGCGCTATCTGCAGTTATATGTAGTTTGGAATGAGTCAAAATTACCACATTCTTAGCAGTTTTAAGGTATCGCAAATCACATAAATCTATCCAATACTACATAATACGCATGAATCCGTCCTCAAATGCACAAAATTTTGGGTTTCCAGCAAGTGATCAGCGTTTTTTCTGGGTCTCGTTGAGAAATTTTTGACTCTGTAAATCTGCTCAATGGCAAGATTTTGCTTCAAAAGTGCGTTATATGGCAGAATCTAGCACCAAATATATAATATTTCGTGGTTTTAGAGTGCTATTCGCAGTTTTACAAACTTTGGAATAAATCGAAATCACGCTTTTCCGCGCAGATTTTTACAATCAAAAAGTTCATATTCCTATTCAAAACCTCATAATATGTATGATTCTATCGACAAAAACATCATATCTCTTGTTTTCAGAGCGCTATCTGCAGTTATATGAAGTTTGAAATAAGTCAGAATTACCAGATTCTGAGCAGTTCCAAAGTATCGCGAATCACATGAATCTATCCGAAAGAACATGATACGCATGAATATGTCCTCAAATGCACAGAGTTCTGCGTTTCCAGCGAGTTATCAACGTTTTTCCTGAGTCTCATTGCGAAATTTTTGACTCTGTAAATCTGCTCAGATGCAAGATTCTGCTTCAAAAATGCGTTATATAACAGAATCTAGCATCATATACATCATATTTCGTGTTTTTAGAGTGCTATTCGAGGCTTTACGAACCTTGGAATAAGTCGAAATCACAATTCTCCGCGCTGATTTTCACAATCAAAAAGTTCATATTCCTATTCGAAACCTTATTATATGTATGAATCTATCGTCAAAAACATCATATTTTGTGTTTTTAGAGCGCTATCTGCAGTTATATGAAGTTTGAAATAAGTCAAAATTACCACATTTTGAGCAGTTTCAAAGTATCGCAAAACACATAAATCTATCCGAAAGGAAATGATACGCATGAATCCGTCCTCAAATGCACAAAATTTTGCGTTCCCAGCGAGTTATCAGCGTTTATTCTAAGTCTCATTGAGAAATTTTCGACTCTGTAAATCTGCTCGGAAACAAGATTGTACTCCAAAAGTGCGTTATATGGTAGAATCTAGCACCAAATACATCATATTTCGTGTCTTTAGAGTGCTATTCGCAGCTTTACAAACTTTGGAATAAGTCGAAATCACAATTTTCCGCGCAGATTTTCACAATCAAAAAGTTCATATTCCTATCCAGGAGCTCATAATAATTATGAATCTATCGACAAAAACATGATATTTCGTGTTTTCAGAGCGCTATCTGCAGTTATATGTAGTTTGAAATAAGTCAAAATTACCACATTCTGAGCAGTTTCAAAGTATCGCAAATCACATGAATCTATCCAACACAACATAATACGCATAAATCCGTACTCGAATGCACAAAATTTGGCGTTTCCAGCGAGTTATCAGCGTTTCTTCTGTCTCTCGTTAACAAATTTTGGACTCTGTAAATCTGCTCAGAAGCAGAATTTTGCTTCAAAAGTGCGTTATATGGCAGAATCTAGCACCAGATACATCATATTTCGTATTTTAAGAGTGCTATCCGCAGTTTTACAAACTTTGGATTAAGTCGAAATCACGCTTTTCCGCGCAGATTTTCACAATCAAAAAGTTCATATTCCCATCCAGAACCTTATAATATGTATGAATCTATCGACAAAATCATCATATTTCGTGTTTTCAGAGCGCTATCCGCAGTCATATGAAGTTTGAAATAAGTCAAAATTACCACATTCTGAGCGATTTCAAAGTATTGCAAATCACATAAATCTATCCAATACAACATAATACGCATGAATTCGTCCTCAAATGCACAAAATTTTGCGTTTCCAGCGAGTTATCAGCGTTTTTTCTGAGTCTCGTTGACAAGTTTTTGACTCTGTAAATCTGTTCAGAAGCAAGAATTTGCTTTAAAAGTGCGTTATATGGCAGAATCCAGCACCAAATACATCAAATTACATGTTTTTAGAGTGCTATTCGCAGTTTCACAAACTTTGGAATAAGTAGAAATCACGCTTTTCCGCGCATATTTTCACATTCAAAAAGTCTATTTTCCTATTCAGAACCTCATAATATGAATGAATCTATCGACAAAAACATCATATTCCGTGTTTTCAGAGCGCTATCTGCAGTTATATGAAGTTTCAAATAAGTCAAAATTACCACATTCTTAGCAGTTTCAAAGTATCGCAAATCACATAAACCTATCCAATAGAACATAATACGCATGAATCCGTCTTCAAAGGCACAAAATTTTGCGTCTCCAGCAAGTTATCAGCGTATTATCTGAGTCTCGTTGAGAAATTTTTGACTCTGTAAATCTGCTGAGAAACAAAATTTTGCTCCGAAAGTGCGTTATATGGCAGAATCAAGCACCAAATACATCATATTCCGTGTTTTTAGAGTGCTATTCGCCGTTTTACAAACCTTGGAATAAGTCGAAATCACGCTTTTCCACGCAGACTTTCACAATCAAAAAGTTCAAATTCTCATTCAGGACCTAATGTATGTATGAATCTATCGACAAAAACATCATATTTCGTGTTTTCAGAACGCTATCTGCAGTTATATGATATTTGAAATAAGTCAAAATTACCACATTCTGAACAGTTCCAAAGTATCGCAAATCACATAAATCTATCCAATACTCCTCAAATGCACAAAATTTTGCGTTTCCAGCGAGTTATCAGCGTTTTTTCTGAGTCTCGTTAAGAAATTTTTGACTCTGTAAATCTGCTCAGGAGCAAGATTTTGCTTCAAAAGTGCATTATATGGCAGAATCTGGCACCAAATACATCATATTCCGTGTTTTTAGAGTGCTATTTGCAGTTTCGCAAACTTTGGAATAAGTTGAAACCACGCTTTTCCGCGCAGATTCTCACAATCAAAAAGTACATATTCCTATTCAGGACCTCATAATATGTATGAATCTATCGACGAAAACATCATATTTCGTGTTTTCAGAGCGCTATCTGCAATTATATGAAGTTTGAAATAAGTCAAAATTACCACATTCTGAGCAGTTCCAAAGTATCGCAAATCAAATAAACTCATCCAATACAACATAATACTTATGAAGCCGTCCTCAAATGCACAAAATTTTGGGTTTCCAGCGAGTTTTCAGCGTTCTTTCTGAGACTCGTTGAGAAATTTTTGATTCTGTAAATCAGCTCAGAGGCAAGATTTTGCTACAAAATAGCGTTATATGGCAGAATCCAGCACCAAATACATCATATTTCATGTTTTTAGAGTGCTATTTGCAGTTTCACAAACTTTGGAATAAGTCGAAATCACGCTTTTCCGTGCAGATTTCCACAATCAAAGAGTTCATATTCCTATTCAGGACCTCATAATATGTATGAATCTATCGACGAAAACATCATATTTCGTGTTTTCAGAGCGCTATCTGCAGTTATATGAAGTTTGAGATAAATCAAAATTACCACATTCTGAGCAGTTTTAAAGTATCGCAAATCACATAAATCTATCCAATACAACATAATACGCATGAATCCGTCCTCAAATGCACAAAATTTTGCGCTTCCAGCAAGTTATCAGCGTTTTTTCTGAGTCTCGTTGAGAAATTATTGACTCTGTAAATTTGCTCAGAAGCAAGATTTAGCTTCCAAAGTGCGTTATATGGCAGAATCTAGCACCAAATACATCATAATTCGTGTTTTTAGAGTGCTATTTGCAGTTCCATAAACTTTGGAATAAGTCGAAATCACGCTTTTCCGCGGGGATTTTCGCGATCAAAAAGTTCATATTCCTATTCAGGACCTCATAATATGTATGAGTCTATCGACGAAAACATCATATCTTGTGTTTTCAGAGCGCTATCTGCAGTTATATGAAGTTTGAAATAAGTCAAAATTACCACATTCTGAGCAGTTTCAAAGTATAGCAAATCACATAAATCTATCTAATACAACATAATACGCATGAATCCGTCCTCAAATGCACAAAATTCTGCGTTTCCAGCGAGTTATCAGCGTAGTTTCTGAGTCTTGTTGAGAATTATCTGACTCTGTAAAACTGCTCAGAAGCAAGATTTTGCTTCAAAAGTGCGTTATATGGCAGAATCTAGCACCAAATACATCATAATTTGTGTTTTTAGAGTGCTATTCGCAGTTTTACAAACTTTGGAATAAGTCGAAATCACGCTTTTCCGCGCAGATTTTCACAATCAAAAAGTTCATATTCCTATTCAGGACCTCATAATATGTATGAATCTATTGACAAAAACATTATATTCCGTGTTTTCAGAGCGCTATCTGCAGTTATATGAAGTTTGGAATAAGTAAAAATTACCACATTCTGAGCAGTTCCAAAGTATCGCAAATCACATAAATCTCGTTGGGAAATTTTTGACTCTGTTAATCTGGTCAGAAGCAAGATTTTGCTTCAAAAGTGCGTTATATGGCAGATTCTAGCACCAAATACATCATATTTCGTGTTTTCAGAGTGCTATTCGCAGTTTTACAAACTCTGGAATAAGTCGGAATCACGCTTTTTCGCGCAGATTTTCACACGCAGAAAGTTCATATTCCTATTTAGGCCCTTATAATATGTATGAATCTATCGACAAAAACATCATTTTCCGTGTTTTCAGAGCGCCATCTGCAGTTATATGAAGTTTGAAATAAGTCAAAATCACCACATTCTGAGCAGTTTTGGAGTATCGCAAATCACATGAATCTATCCAATTCAACATAATACGCATGAATCCCTCCTCAAATGCACGAAATTTAGCGTTTCCAGCTAGTTATCAGCGTTATTTCTGAGTCTCGTTGAGAAATTTTTGACTCTGTAAATCTGCTCAGAAGCAAGATTTTGCTTCAAAAGTGCGTTATATGACAGAATTTAGCACCAAATACATTATATTCCGTGTTTTTAGAGTGCTATTCGCAGTTTAACAAACTTTGGAATAAGTCGAGAACACGCTCTTCCGCGCAGTGTTCCACAATCAAAAAGTTCATATTCCTATTCGAGACCTCATAATATGTATGAATCTATCGACAAAAGCATCATATCTCGTGTGTTCAGAGCGCTATCTGCGGTTATATGAAGTTTGAAATAAGTCAAAATTACCACATTCTGAGCTGTTTCAAAGTATCGCAAATCACATAAATATATCCAATACAACATAATACGCATGAATACGTCCTCAAATGCACGAAATTTAGCGTTTCCAGCAAGTTATCAGCGTTATTTCTGAGTCTCGTTGAGAAATTTTTGACTCTGTGAATCTGCTCAGAAGCAAGATTTTGCTTCAAAAGTGCGTTATATGGCAGAATTTGGCACCAAATACATCATATTCCGTGTTTTTAAAGTGCTATTCGCAGTTTAACAAACTTTGGAATAAGTCAGAATCACGCTTTTCCGCGCAGTGTTCCACAATCAAGAAGTTCATATTCCTATTCAGGACCTCATAATATGTATGAATCTTCCGGAAAAAGCATCATATTTTGTGTTTCCAGAGCGCTGTAGTTATATGAAGTTTGAAATAAGTCAAAATTACCACATTCTGAGCAGTTTCAAAGTATCGCAAATCACATAAATCTAACCAATACAGCATAATACGCATGAATCCGTCCTCAAATGCACGAAATTCTGCGTTTCCAGCGAGTTATCAGCGTTTTTTCTAAGTCTCGTTGAGAAATTTTTGACTCTGTTAATCTGCTCAGAAGTAAGATTTTGCTTCAAAAGTGCGCTATATGGCAGAATCTAGCACCAAATACATCAAATTTTGTGTTTTCAGAGTGCTATTGGCAGTTCTACAAACTTCCGAATAAGTCGAAATCACGCTCTCCTGCGCAGATTTTCACAATCAGAAAGTTCATATTCTCATTCAGGACCTCTCAATATGTATGAATCTATCGACAAAAACATCATTTTTCGTGTGTTCAGAGCGCTATCTGCAGTTATATGAAGTTTGGAATAAGTCAAAATTACCACATTCTAAGCAGTTCCAAAGTATCGCAAATCACATAAATCTATCCAGTACAGCATAATACGCATGAATTCGTCCTCAAATGCACAAAATTTTGCGTTTCCAGCGAGTTATCAGCGTTTTTCTGAGTCTCGTTGAGAAATTTTGGACTCTGTAGATCTGCTCAGAAGTAAGATTTTGCTTCAAAAGTGCTCCATATGGCTGAATATAGCACCAAATACATCATATTTCGTGTTTTTTGAGTGCTATTCGCAGTTTTACAAACTTTGGAATGAGTCGAAATCACGCTTTTTCGCGCAGATTCTCACAATCAGAAAGTTCATATTCTTATTCAGGATCTCATAATATGTATGAATCTATCGACAAAAACATCATATTTCGTGTTTTCAGAGCGCTATCTGCAGTTATATGAAGTTTGAAATAAGTCAAAATTACCACATTCTGAGCAGTTCCAAAGTATCGCAAATCACATGAATCTATCCAATAGGACATAATACGCATGAATCCGTCCTCAAATGCACAAAATTCCGCGTTTTCAGCATCGGCGTTTTTTTGAGTCTCATTGAGAAATTTTTGACTCTGTAAATCTGCCCAGAAGCAAGATTTGGCTTTAAAAGTGCGTTATATGGCAGAATCCAGCACCAAATACATCATATTTCGGGTTTTTAGTGTGCTATTCGCTGTTTTACAAACTTTGGAATAAGTCAGAATCACGTTTTTCCGCGCAGATTTTCACAATCAGAGAGTCCATATTCCTGTTAAGGACCTCATAATATGTATGAATCTATCGACAAGAACATCATATTTCGTGTTTTCAGAGCGCTAGCTGCAGTTATATGAAGTTTGAAATAAGTCAAAATTACCACATTCTGAGCAGTTTCAAAGTATCGCAAATCACATAAATCTATCCAGTTCAGCATGATACGCATGAATTCGTCCTTAAATGCACAAAATTCTGCGTTTCCAGCGAGTTATCAGCGTTATTTCTAAGTCTCGTTGCGAGATTTTTGACTCTGTAAATCTGCTCAGAAGCAAGATTTGGCTTCAAAAGTGCGTTGTATGGCAGAATCTAGCATCAAATACATTATATTTTGTGTTTTTAGAGTGCTATTCGCAGTTTCACAAACTCTGGAATAAGTCAAAATCACGTTTCTCCGCGCAGATTTTCACAATCAGAAAGTTCATATTCCTAATCAGGACCTCATAATATGTATGAATCTATCTACAAAAACATCATATTTCAAGTTTCCAGAGCGCTATCTGCAGTTATATGAAGTTTGGAATAAGTCAAAATTACCACATTCTGAGCAGTTTCAAAGTATCGCAAAATCACATAAATCTATCCAGTACAGCATAATACGCATGAATTCGTCCTCAAATGCACAAAATTTTGCGTTTCCAGCGAGTTATCAGCGTTTTTCTGAGTCTCGTTGAGAAATTTTGGACTCTGTAGATCTGCTCAGAAGCAAGATTTTGCTTCAAAAGTGCTCCATATGGCTGAATATAGCACCAAATACATCATATTTCGTGTTTTTAGAGTGCTATTCGCAGTTTTACAAACTTTGGAATGAGTCGGAATCACGCTTTTTCGCGCAGATTTTCACAATCAAAAGTTCATATTCTTATTCAGGATCTCATAATATGTATGAATCTATCGACAAAAACATCATATTTCGTGTTTCCAGAGCGCTATCTGCAGTTATATGAAGTTTGAAATAAGTCAAAATTACCACATTCTGAGCAGTTCCAAAGTATCGCAAATCACATGAATTCTATCCAATAGAACATAATACGCATGAATCCGTCCTCAAATGCACAAAATTCCGCGTTTTCAGCATCGGCGTTTTTTTGAGTCTCATTGAGAAATTTTTGACTCTGTAAATCTGCCCAGAAGCAAGATTTGGCTTCAAAAGTGCGTTATATGGCAGAATCTAGCACCAAATACATCATATTTCGTGTTTTTAAAGTGCTATTCGCAGTTTTACAAACTTTGGAATAAGTCGGGTTCACGCTTTTTCGCTGAGATTTTCACAATCAAAGAGTTCATATTCCCATTCAGGACCTCATAATATGTATGAATCTATCGACAAAAACATCATATTTCGTGTTTTCAGAGCGCTATCTGCAGTTACATGAAATTTGATATAAGTCAAAATTACCACATTCTGAGCAGTTTCAAAGTATCGCAAATTACATCAATCTATCCAATTCAACATAGTACGCATGAATCTGTCCTCAAATGCACAAAATTTTGCGTTCCCAGCGTGTTATCAGCGTTTCTTCTGAGTCTCGTTGAGAGATTTTTGACTCTGTAAATCTGCTCAGAAGCAAGATTTTGCTTCAAAAGTGCGTTATATGGCAGAATTCAGCACCAAATACATTAAATTTTGTGTTTTTAGAGTGCTATTCGCAGTTTTACGAACTCTGGAATTATTCGATATCACGCTTTTTCGCGCAGATTTTCACAATCAAAAAGTTCATATTCCCATTCAGGATCTCATAATATGTATGAATCTATCGACAAAAACATCATATTTTGTGTTTTCAGAGCGCTATCTTCAGTTATATGAATTTTGAAATGAGCCAAAATTACCATATTCTAAGCAGTTTGAAAGTATCGCAAATTACATGAATCTATCCAATGAAACATAACACGCATGAATCCGTCCCCAAATGCACAAAATTTTGCGTTTCCAGCGAGTTATCAGCGTTTTTCTGAGTCTCGTTGAGAAATTTTGGACTCTGTAGATCTGCTCAGAAGCAAGATTTTGCTTCAAAAGTGCTCCATATGGCTGAATATAGCATCAAATACATCATATTTCGTGTTTTTAGAGTGCTATTTGCTGTTTTACAAACTTTGGAATAAGTCAGAATCACGTTTTTCCGCGCAGATTTTCACAATCAAAGAGTTCATATTCCTATTCAGAACCTCATAATATGTATGAATCTATCGACAAGAACATCATATTTCGTGTTTTCAGAGCGCGTAGCTGCAGTTATATGAAGTTTGAAATAAGTCAAAATTACCACATTCTGAGCAGTTTTAAAGTATCGCAAATCACATAAATCTATCCCAATACAACATAATACGCATGAATCCGTCCTCAAATGCACAAGATTCTGCGTTTCCAGCGAGTTATCAGCGTTATTTCTGAGTCTCGTTGAGGAATTTTTGACACTGTAAATCTGCTCAGAAGCGAGATTTTGCTTCAAAAGTGCGTTATATGGCCGAATCTAGCAGCAAACACACTCATATTTCGTGTTTTCAGAGTGCTATTCGCTGTTTTACAAACTTTGGAATGAGTCGAAAACACGCTTTTCCGCGCAGACTTTCACGATCAAAAAGTTCAATTTCCTTTTCAGGATCTCATAATATGTATCACTCTATCGACAAAAAACATCATATTTCGTGTTTTAAGAGCGCTATCTGCAGTTATATGAAGTTTGAAATAAGTCAAAATTACCACATTCTCAGCAGTTTTAAAGTATCGCAAATCACATAAATCTATCCAATACAACATAATACGCATGAATCCGTCCTCAAATGCACAAGATTCTGCGTTTCCAGCGAGTTATCAGCGTTTTTTCTGAGTCTCGTTGAGGAATTTTTGACTCTGTAAATCTGCTCAGAAGCAAGATTTTGCTCCAAAAGTGCCCTATATGGCAGAATCTAGCACCAAATACAGTATATTCCGTGTTTTTAGAGTGCTATTCGCAGTTTAACAAACTTTGGAATAATTCAGAATCACGTTTTTCCGCGCAGATTCTCACAATCAAAGAGCTCATATTTCTATTCAGGACCTCATAATATGTATGAATCTATCGACGAAAACATCATATATCTTGTTTTCAGAGCGCTAGCTGCAGTTATATGAAGCTTGAAATAAGTCAAAATTACCACATTCTGAGAAGTTTCAAAGTATCGAAAATCACATAAATCTGTCCAATACAACATAATACGCATGAATCCGGCCTCAAATGCACAAAATTTTGCGTTTCCAGCGAGTTATCAGCGTATTTTCTGGGTCCATCATATTTCCTGTTTTTAGAGTGCCATTCGCAGTTTTACAAATTCTGGAATAAGTCGAAATCACGTTTTGCCGCGCAGATTTTCACGATCAAAAAGTTCATATTCCTTTTCAGGATCTCATAATATGTATGAATCTATCGACAAAAACATCATATTTCGTGTTTTCAGAGCGCTATCTGCAGTTATATGAAGTTTGATATAAGTCAAAATTACCACATTCTGAGCAGTTTCAAAGTATCGCAAATCACATTAATCTATCCAATACAACATAGTACGCATGAATCCATCCCTGAATGCACAAAATTTTGCGTTTCCCAGCGAGTTATCAGCGATTTTTCTGAGTCTCGTTGGGAGATTTTTGACTCTGTCAATCTGCTCAGAAGCAAGATTTTGCTTTAAAAAGTGCGTTATATGGCTGAATTCAGCACCAAATACATTAAATTTTGTGTTCTTAGAGTGCTATTCGCAGTTTTACGAACTCTGAAATTATTCGATATCACGCTTTTTCGCGCAGATTTTCACAATCAAAAAGTTCATATTCCTATTCAGGACCTCATGATATGTATGAATCTATCGACAAAAACAATCATAATTCGTGTTTTCAGAGCGCTCTCTGCAGTTATATGAAGTTTGAAATAAGTCAAAATGGCCACATTCTAAGCAGTTCTAGAGTATCGCAAATCACATAATCTCTCCAATACAACATAATACGCATGAATCCGTCCTCAAATGCACAAAATTTTGCGTTTCCAGCGAGTTATCAGTGTTTTTTCTGAGTCTCGTTGAGAGATTTTTGACTCTGTTAATCTGCTCAGAAGCATGATTTTGCTTCAAAAGTGCGCTATATGGCAGAATCTGGCACCGAATACATCATATTTTGGGTTTTTAGAGTGCTATTCGCAGTTTTACAAACTTTGGAATAAGTCAAAATCACGTTTTTTCCGCGCAGATTTTCACAATCAGAGAGATTATATTCCTATTCAGGACCTCATAATATGTATGAATCTATCGACAAAAACATCATATTCCGTGTTTTTAGAGCGCTAGCTCCAGTTATATGAAGTTTGAGATAAGTCAAAATTACCACATTCCGAGCAGTTTCAAAGTATCGAAATCTCATGAATCTATCCAATACAACATAATACGCATGAATCCGTCTTCAAATGCACAAAATTTTGCGTTTCCGGCGAGTTATCAGCGTATTTTCTGAGTCCTGTTGAGAAATTTTTGACCATGTAAATCTGCTCAGAAGCAAGATTCTGCTTTAAAAGTGCGTTATATGGTAGAATCTAGCACCAAATACATCATATTTCGTGTTTGTAGAGTGCCATTCGCAGTTCCACAAACCTTGGAATAAGTCAAGATCACGCTTTTCCGCGCAGATTCTCACAATCAGAAGGTTCATATTCCTATTCAGGACCTCATAATATGTATAAATCTATCGACAAAAACATCATATATCGTGTTTTCAGAGCGCTATCGGAAGTTATATGTAGTTTGAAATAATTCAAAATTACCACATTCTGAGCAGTTTCAAAGTATCGCAAATCACATAAATATATCCAATACAGCATAATACGCATTAATTCGTTCACAAATGCACAAAATTTCGCGTTTCTAGCGAGTTAATAGCGTTTTTTCTGAGTTTCGTTGAGAAATTTCTGACTCTGTAAATCTGCTCAGAAGCAAGATTTTGCTTCAAAAGTGGGTTATATGGCAGAATCTAGCACCAAATACATCATATTCCGTGTTTTGAGAGTGCCATTCGCAGTTTTACAAACTTTAGAATAAGTCAAAATCACGCTTCTTCCGCGCAGATTCTCACAATCAAAAAGCTCATATTCCTATCCAGGACCTCATAATATGTATGAATCTTTCGACGAAAACATCATATTTCTTGTTTTCAGAGCGCTAGCTGCAGTTGTATGAAGCTTGAAATAAGTCAAAATTACCACACATTCTGAGCAGTTTCAAAGTATCGAAAATCACATAAATCTGTCCAATACAACATAATACGCATGAATCCGGCCTCAAATGCACAAAATTTTGCGTTTCCAGCGAGTTATCAGAGTATTTTCTGGGTCTCGTTGAAACATTTTTTACCCTTTAATCTGCTCAGAAGCAAGGTTTTGCTTCAAAAGTGCGTTATATGGCAGAATCTAGCACCAAATACATCATATTTCGTATTTTTTGAGTGCTATTCGCAGTTTTTACAAATTTTGGAATAAGTCGAAATCACGTTTTTCCGCGCAAATTTCCACGATCAAAAAGTTCATATTCCTTTTCAGGATCTCATAATATGTATGAATCTATCGACAAAAACATCATATTTCATGTTTTCAGAGCGCTATCAACAGTTATATGAAGTTTGAAATAAGTCAAAATTACCACATTCTGAGCAGTTTTAAAGTATCGCAAATCACATAAATCTATCCAATACAACATAATACGCATGAATTCGTCCTCAATTGCACAAAATTCTGCGTTTCCAGCGAGTTATCAGTGTTTTTTCTGAGTCTCGTTGAGAGATTTTTGACTCTGTAAATCTGCTCAGAAGCATGATTTTGCTTCAAAAGTGCGCTATATGGCAGAATCTGGCACCAAATACATCATATTTTGGGTTTTTTAGAGTGCTATTCGCAGTTTTACAAACTTTGGAATAAGTCAAAATCACGTTTTTTCCGCGCAGATTTTCACAATCAGAGAGATTATATTCCTATTCAGGACCTCATAATATGTATTAATCTATCGACAAAAACATCATATTTCGTGTTTTCAGAGCGCTAGCTCCAGTTATATGAAGTTTGAAATAAGTCATAATTACCCACATTCCGAGCAGTTTCAAAGTATCGAAAATCTCATAAATCTATCCAATACAACATAATACGCATGAATCCGTCTTCAAATGCACAAAATTTTGCGTTTCCGGCGAGTTATCAGCGTATTTTCTGAGTCTTGTTGAGAAATTTTTGACCCTGTAAATCTGTTCAGGAGCAAGATTTTGGTTTAAAAGTGCGTTATATGGCAGAATCTAGCACCAAATACATCATATTTCGTGTTCTCAGAGCGCTAACGGCAGTTATATGTAGCATGAAATAATTCAAAATTACCACATTCTGAGCAGTTTCAAAGTATCGCAAATCACATAAATATATCCAATACAGCATAATACGCATTAATTCGTCCTCAAATGCACAAAATTTCGCGTTTCCAGCGAGTTATTAGCGTTTTTTCTGAGTTTCGTTGAGAAATTTCTGACTCTGTAAATCTGCTCAGAAGCAAGATTTTGCTTCAAAAGTGGGTTATATGGCAGAATCTAGCACCAAATACATCATATTCCGTGTTTTGAGAGTGCTATTCGCAGTTTTACAAACTTTGGAATAAGTCGAAATCACGCTTCTCCGCGCAGATTTTCACAATCAAAAAGCTCATATTCCTATCCCGGACCTCATGATATGTATAAATCTATCGACAAAAACATCATATTTCGTGTTCTCAGAGCGCTATCTGCAGTTATATGAAGTTTGGAATAAGTCAAAATTACCACACTATGAACAGTTTAAAAGTATCGCAAATTACATAAATCTATCAATTACAACATAATACGCATGAATCCATCCTCGAATGCACAAAATTTGGCGTTCCCAGCGAGTTATCAGCGTTATTTCTAAGTCTCGTTTCGAAATTTTTGACTCTGTTAATCTGCTCAGAAGCAAGATTTGGCTTCAAAAGTGCGTTATATGGTAGAATCTAGCACCAAATACATCATATTTTGTGTTTTTTTGAGTGCTATTCGCAGTTTTACAAACTTTGGAATGAGTCGAAATCACGCTTTTCAGCGCAGATTTTCACAATCAAAAAGTTCATATTCCTATTCAGGACCTCATAATATGTATGAATCTATCGACAAAAACATCATAATTCGTGTTTTCAGAGCGCTCTCTGCAGTTATATGAAGTTTGAAATAAGTCAAAATGGCCACATTCTAAGCAGTTCTAGAGTATCGCAAATCACATTAATCTCTCCAATACAACATAATACGCATGAATCCGTCCTCCAAATGCACAAAATTTTGCGTTTCCAGCGAGTTATCAGTGTTTTTTCTAAGTCTCGTTGAGAGATTTTTGACTCTGTAAATCTGCTCAGAAGCATGATTTTGCTTCAAAAGTGCGCTATATGGCAGAATCTGGCACCAAATACATCATATTTTGGGTTTTTAGAGTGCTATTCGCAGTTTTACAAACTTTGGAATGAGTCAAAATCACGTTTTTTCCGCGCAGATTTTCACAATCAGAGAGATTATATTCCTATACAGGACCTCATAATATGTATGAATCTATCGACAAAAACATCATATTTCGTGTTCACAGAGCGCTATCTGCAGTTATATAAAGTTTGAAATAAGTCATAATTACCACATTCCAAGCAGTTTCAAAGTATCGAAAATCTCATAAATCTATCCAATACAACATAATACTCATGAATCCGTCTTCAAATGCACAAAATTTTGCGTTTCCGGCGAGTTATCAGCGTATTTTCTGAGTCTCGTTGAGAAATTTTTGACACTGTAAATCTGCTCAGAAGCAAGATTTTGCTCTAAAAGTGCGTTATATGGCAGAATCTAGCACCAAATACAACATATTTCGTGTTTTTAGAGTGCTATCCACAGTTTTACAAACTTTGGAATAAGTCGAAATCACGCTTTTCCTCGCAGATATTCACAATCAGAAAATACATATTCCCATTCAGGACCTCATAATATGTAGGAATCTATCGACAAAAACATCATATTTCGTGTTTTCAAAGCGCTATCTGCAGTTATATGAAGTTTGAAATGAGTCAAAATAACCAGATTCTGAGCAGTTTCAAAATATCGCAAATCACATAAATCTATCTGAAAGAACATGATACGCATGAATTTGTACTCAAATGCACAAAATTTGGCGTTTCCAGCGAGTTATCAGCGTTTTTTTTGAGTCTTGTTGACAAATTTTTGACTCTGTAAATCTGCTCAGAGGCAAGATTTTGCTCTATAAGTGCGTTATATGGCAGAATCTAGCACCAAATACATCATATTTCGTGTTTTGAGAGTGCTATTCGCAGTTTTACAAACTTTGGACTAAGTCGAAATCACGCTTTTCCGCGCAGATTTTCACAATCAAAAAGTTCATATTCCTATTCAGGACCTCATAATTTGTATGAATCTATCGACAGAAACATCATATTCCGTGTTTTCAAAGCGCTATCTGCAGTTATATGTAGTTTGAAATAAGTCAAAATTACCGCATTCTGAGCAGTTTCAAAGTATCGCAAATCACATAAATCTATCCAATACAACATAAAACGCATGAATCCGTCCTCAAATGCACGAAACTTTGCGTTTCCAGCAAGTTATCAGAGCTTTTTCTGGGTCTCGTTGAGAAATTTTTGACTCTGTAAATCTGCTCAGAAGCAAGATTTTGCTTCAAAAGTGCGTTATATGGCAGAATCTAGCACCAAATACATAATATTTTGTGTCTTTAGAGTGCTATTCGCAGTTTTACAAACTTTGGAATAAGTCTATCGACAAAAACATCATATTTCGTTTTTTCAGAGCGCTATCTGCAGTTATATGAAGTTTGGAATAAGTCAAAATACCAGATTCTGGGCAGTTTCAAATAACATAAATCTATCCGGAAGAACATGATACGCATGAATCCGTCCTCAAATGCACAGAATTTTGCGTTTCCAGCGAGTTAACAGCGTTTTTTTCTTGGTCTCGTTGAGAAATTTTTGACTCTGTAAATCTGCTCAGAAACAAGATTTTGCTTCAAAAGTGCGTTATATGGCAGAATCTAGCACCAAATACATCATATTTCGTGTTTTCAGAGTGCTATTCGCAATTTTACAAACTTTGGAATAAGTCAAAATCACGCTTTTCCGCGCAGATTTTATTGATCAAAAAGTTCATATTCCTATTCAAGACCTCATAATATGTATGAATCTATCAACAGAAACATCATAATCCGTGTTTTCAGAGCGCTATCTGCAGTTATATGAAGTTTGAAATAAGTCAAAATTACCACATTCTGAGCAGTTTCAAAGTATCGCAAATCACATGAGTCTATCCAATACAACATAATACGCATGAAGCCGTCCTCAAATGCACAAGATTTTGCGTTTCCAGCGAGTTATCAGCGTTTTTTCTGAGTCTCATTGAGAAATTTTCGACTCTGTAAATCTGCTCAGAAGCAAGATTCTGCTTCAAAAGTGCGTTATATGGTAGAAACCAGCACCAAATACATCATATTTCGTGTTCTTAGAGTGCTATTTGCAGCTTTACAAACTTTGGCATAAGTCGGAATAACAATTTTCCGCGCAGATTTTCACGATCAAAAAGTTCATATTCTTATTCAGGACCTCATAATATGTATAAATCTATCGACAAAAACATTATATTTCGAGTTTTCAGAGCGCTATCTGCAGTTATATGTAGTTTGAAATAAGTCAAAATTACCACATTCTGAGCAGTTTCAAAGTATCGCAAATCACATAAATCTATCCAATACAACATAATGCGCATGAATTTGTACTCAAATGCACAAAATTTGTCGTTCCCAGCGAGTTATCAGCGTTTTTTTCCGAGTCTAGTTGACAAATTTTTGACTCTGTAAATCTGCTCAGAAGCAAGATTTTGCTTCAAAAGTGCGTTATATGGCAGAATCTAGCACCAAATACATCATATTTTGTGTTTTAGGAGTGCTATTCGCAGTTTTACAAACTTTGGAATAAGTCGAAATCAAGCTTCTACGCGCAGATTCTCACAATCAAAAAGTTCATATTCCTCTTCAGGACCTCATAATATGTATGAATCTATCGACAAAAACATCACATTCCGTGTTTTCAGAGCGCTATCTGCAGTTATATGTAGTTTGGAATGAGTCAAAATTACCACATTCTGAGCAGTTTCAAAGTATCGCAAATCACATTAATCTATCCAATACAATATAATACGCATGGATCCGGCCTCAAATCCACAAAATTTTGCGTTTCCAGTGACTTATCAGCGTTTTTTCTGGGTTTTGTTGAGAAATTTTTGACTCTGTTAATCTGCTCAGAAGCAAGATTTTGCTTCAAAAGTGCGTTATATGGCAGAATATAGCACCAAATACATGATATTTTGTGTTTTTTAGAGTGCTATTCGCAGTTTTACAAACTTTGGAATAAGTCCAAATCACGCTTTTCCGCGCAGATTTTCACAATCAAAAAGTTTATATTCCTAATCGGGACCTCATAATATGTATGAATCTATCGACAAAAACATCATATTTTGTGTTTCCAGAGCGCTATCTGCAGTTATATGGAGTTTAAAATAAGTCAGAATTACCACATTCTGAGCAGTTTCGAAGTATCGCAAATCACATAAGTCTATCTAATACAACATAATATGCATGAATCTGTCCTCAAATGCACAAAATTTTGCGTTTCCAGCGAGTTATCAGCGTTTTTCTGAGTCTCGCTGAGAAATTTTTGACTCTGTAAATCTGCTCAGAAGCAAGATTTTGCTTGAAAAGTGCGTTATATGTCAGAATCTAGCACCAAATACATCATATTTCATGTTTTTAGGGTGCTATTCGCAGTTTTACAAACTTTAGAATAAGTCGAAATCACGCTTTTCCGCGCAGATTTTCACAATCAAAAAGTTTATATTCCTAATCGGGACCTCATAATATGTATGAATCTATCGACAAAAACATCATATTTTGTGTTTTCAGAGCGCTATCTGCAGTTATATGTAGTTTGGAATAAGTCAAAATTACCAGACTCTGAGCAGTTTCAAAGTATCGCAAATCACATAAATCCATCCAATACAACATAGTACGCATGAATCCGTCCTCAAATGCACAAAATTTTGCGTTTCCAGTGAGTTATCAGCGCTTTTTCTGAGTCTCGTTGAGAAATTTTTGACTCTATAAATCTGCTCAGTAGCAAGATTTTGCTTTAAAAGTGCGTTATATGGCAGAATCTAGCACCAAATACATCATATTTTGTATTTTTAGAGTGCTATTCGCAGTTTTACAAACTTTGGAATGAGTCGAAACCAGGCTTTTCCGCGCAGATTTTCACAATCAAAAAGTTCATATTCCTATTCAGGACCTCATAATATGTATAAATCTATCGACAGAAACATCATAATCCGTGTCTTCAGAGCGCTATCTGCAGTTATATGTAGTTTGAAATAAATCAAAATTACCACATTCTTAGCAGTATCAAAGTATCGCAAATCACATAAATCTATCCAATACAACATAATACGCATGAATCCGTCCTCAAATGCACAAAATTTTGCGTTTCCAGTGAGTTATTAGCTTTTTTTCTGGGTCTCGTTGAGAAATTTTTGACTCAGTAAATCTGCTCAGAAGTAAGATTTTGCTTCAAAAGTTCGTTTTATGGCAGAATCTAGCACCAAATACATCATATTTCGTGTTTTTAGAGTGCTATTCGCATTTTTACAAACTTTGGAATAAGTCGAAATCACGCTCTTCCGCGCAGATTTTCACAATCAAAAAGTTCATATTCCTATTCAAGACCTCATAATATGTATGAATCTATCGACAAAAACATCATATTTTGTGTTTTCAGAGCGCTATCTGCAGTTATATGAAGTTTGAAATAAGTCAAAATTACCAGATTCTGAGCGGTTTCAAAGTATCGCAAATCACATGAATCTATCCGAAAGAACATGATACGCATGAATCCGTCCTCAAATGCACAAGATTCCGCGTTTCCAGCGAGTTATCAGCGTTTTTTCTGAGTCTCGTTGGAAATATTCGACTCTGTAAATCTGCTCAGAAGCAAGATTCTGCTTCAAAAGTGCGTTATATGGCAGAATCTAGCACCAAATACATCATATTTCGTGTTTTTAGAGTGCTATTCGCAGTTTTACAAACTTTGGAATAAGTCGAAATCACGCCTTTCCGCGCAGATTTTTACAATCAAAAAGTTCATATTCCTATCCAGGACCTCATAATATTATGAATCTATCGACAAAATCATCATATTTCGTATTTTCAGAGCGCTATCTGCAGTTATATGAAGTTTGAAATAAGTCAAAATTACCACATTCTGAGCAGTTTCAAAGTATCGCAAATCACATAAATCTATCCAATACAACATAATACTCATGAATCCGTCCTCAGATGCACAAAATTTTGCGTTTCCAGCGAGTTATCAGCGTTCTTTCTGAGTCTCGTTGAGAAATCTTTGACTCTGTAAATCTGCTCTGAAGCAAGATTTTGCTTCAAAATAGCGTTATATGGCAGAATCCAGCACCAAATACATCATATTTCATGTTTTTAGAGTGCTATTCGCAGTTTTACAAAACTTTGGAATGAGCCGAAATCATGCTTTTCCGCAAAGATTTCCACAATCAAAAAGTTCTTATTCTTATTCAGGGACCCCATAATATGTATGAATCTATCGACAAAAACATCATATCTCGTGTTTTCAGAGCGCTATCTGCAGTTATATGAAGTTTGAAATAAGTCAAAATTACTACATTCTGAGCAGTTTCAAAGTATCGCAAATCACATAAATCTATCCAATACAACATATTACGCATGAATCCGTCCTTAAATGCACAAAAACATCATATTTCGTGTTCACAGAGCGCTATCTGCAGTTTATATGAAGCTTGAAATAAGTCAAAATTACCACATTCTGAGCAGTTTCAAAGTATTGCAAAATCACATAGATCTATCCAATACAAAATATTACGCATGAATCCGTCCTCAGATGCACAAAATTTTGCGTTTCCAGCGAGTGATCAGCGTTTTTTTCTGAGTCTCGTTGAGAAATTTTTGACTGTAAATCTGCTCAGAAGCCAAATTTTGCTTTAAAAACTGCGTTATATGGCAGAATCTGGCACTAAATACATCATAGTTCGTGTTTTTAGAGTGCTATTCGCAGTTTCACAAACTTTGGAATAAGCCGAAATCACGCTCTTCCGCGAAGATTTTCGCAATCAAAAAGTTCATATTCCTATTCAAGACCTCATAATATGTATGAATCTATCAAAAAAACATCATATCTCGTGTTTTCAGAGCGCTTTCTGCAGTTATATGAAGTTTGAAATAAGTCAAAATTACCACATTCTGAGCAGTTCCAAAGTATCGCAAATCACATAAATCAATCCAAAAGAACATGATACGCAAGAATCCGTCCGCAGATGCACAAAATTTTCTGTTTCCAGCGAGTAATCAGCGTTTTTTCTGAGTCTCGTTGAGAAATTTTTGACTCTTTAAATCTGCACGGAAGCAAGATTTTGCTTCAAAAATGCGTTATATGGAAGAATCTAGCACCAAATACATCATATTTCGTGATTTTAGAGTGCTATTCGCAATTTTACAAACTTTTGAATAAGTCGAAATCACGCTTTTCCGCGCAGACTCTCACAATCAAAAGTACATATTCCTATTCAGGACCTTATGATATGTATGAATCTGTCGACAAATACATCATATTTCGTGATTTCAGAGCGCTATCTGCAGTTATATGAAGTTCGAAATAAGTCAAAAAACCACATTCTGAGCAGTTTCAATGTATCGCAAATCACATAAATCTATCCGCAAGAAGTTGATACGCATGAATCCGTCCTCAAATGCAAAAAATTTTGTGTTTCCAGCGAGTTATCAGCGTTTTTTCTGAGTCTCGTTGAGAAATTTTTGACTCTGTAAATCTGCTCAGAGGCAAGATTTTGCTACAAAAATAGCGTTATATGGCAGAATCTAGCACCAAATACATCATATATTATGTTTTTGAGTGCTATTCGCAGTTTCACAAACTTTGGAATAAGTCGAAATCACGCTTTCCTCGCGCAGATTTTCACAATCAAAAAGTTCATATTCCTATTCAGGACTCCATAATATGTATGAATCTATCGACAAAAACATCATATTTCGTGTTTTCAGAGCGCTATCTGCAGTTTTATGAAGTTTGAAATAAGTCAAAAATCACCACATTCTGAGCAGTTTCAAACTATCGCAAATCACATAATCCTATCCAATAGAACATGATACGCATGAATTTCGTCCTCGAATGCACAAAATTTTTGCATTTCCAGCGAGTTATCAGCGTTTTTTCTGAGTCTCGTTGAGAAATTTTTGACTCTGTAAATCTGCTCAGGAACAAGATTTTGCTTCAAAAGTGCGTTATATGGCAGAATCAAGCACTAATAACATCATATTTCGTGTTTTCAGAGTGCTATTAACAGTTTCGCAAACTTGAAATAGGTTGAAATCACGCTTTTCCGCGCGGATTATCACAATCAAAAAGTTCATACTCCTATTCAGGACCTCATAATATGTATGAATCTATTGACAAAAACATCATATTCCGTGTTTTCAGAGCGCTATCTGCAATTATATGAAGTTTGGAATAAGTCAAAATTACCACATTCTGAGCAGTTTCAAAGTATCGCAAATCTTATAAATCTATCCAATACAACATGATACGCATGAATCCGTCCTCAAATGCACAAAATTTTGCGTTCCCAGCGAGTCATCAGCGTTTTTTCTGAGTCTCATTGAGAAATCTTTGACTCTGTAAATCTGCTCAGGAGCAAGATTTTGCTTCAAAAGTGCGTTATATGGCAGAATCTAGCACAAAGTACATCATATTTCGTGTTTTTAGACGCAGTTTTACAAACTTTGGGATATGTCGAGATCACGCTTTTCCGCGCAGATTTTCACAATCAAAAAGTTTATATCCGCATTCAGGACCTCATAATATGTATGATTACATCGAAAAAAACATCATATTTTGTGTTTTAAGAGCGCTATCTGCAGTATTATGCAGTTTGAAATAAGTCAAAATTACCACATTCTAAGCAGTTGCAAAGTATCGCAAATCACATGAATCTATCCAATACAACATGATACTCATGAATCAGTCCTCAAATGCACAAAATTTTGCGTTTCCAGCGAGTCAACCAGCGTTTTTTCTGAGTCTCATTGAGAAATCTTTGACTCTGTAAATCTGCTCAGAAGCAAGATTTTGCTTCAAAACAGCGTTATATGGCAGAATCTAGCACCAAATACATCATATTTCGTGTTTTTAGAGTGCTATTCGCAGTTTTACAAACTTTGGAATGAGTCGAAATCACGCTTTTTCCGCGCAGACTTTCACAATCAAAAAGTTTATATCTCTATTCAGGACTTCATGATATGTATGAATCTATCTACAAAAACATCATATTTCGTGATTTCAGAGCGCTATCTGCAGTTATATGAAGTTTGAAAGAAGGTCAAAATTAACACATTCTGAGCAGTTTCAAAGTATCGCAAATCACATAAATCTATCCAATACAACATAATACTCATGAATCCGTCCTCAAATGCACAAAATTCTGCGTTTCCAGCGAGTTATCAGCGTTCTTTCTGAGTCTCGTTGAGAAATCTTTGACTCTGTAAATCTGCTTAGAGCAAGATTTTGCTTCAAAATTGCGTTAATATGGCAGAATCCAGCACCAAATACATCATATTTCATGTTTTTAGAGTGCTATTCGCAGTTTCACAAACTTTGGAATAAGTCGAAATCACGCTTTTCCGCGCAGATTTTCACAATCAAAAAGTTTATATCCCTCTTCAGGACCTCATAATTTGTATGAATCTATCGACAAAAACATCATATTTCGTGTTTTCAGAGCGCTATCTGCAGTTATATGAAGTTTGAAATAAGTCAAAATCACCACATTTCTGAGCAGTTTCAAACTATCGCAAATCACATAATCCTATCCAATAGAACATAATACGCATAAATTCGTCCTCGAATGCACAAAATTTTGCATTTCCAGCGAGTTATCAGCGTTTTTTCCGAGTCTCGTTGAGAAATTTTTGACTATGTGAATCTGCTCAGGAACAAGAATTTGCTTTAAAAGTGCGTTATATGACAGAATCAAGCACTAATTACATCATATTTTGTGTTTTCAGAGTGCTATTAACAGTTTCGCAAACTTTGAAATAAGTTGAAATCACGCTTTACCGCGCGGATTATCACAATCAAAAAGTTCATACTCCTATTCAGGACCTCATAATATGTATGAATCTATCGACAAAAACATCATATTCCGTGTTTTCAGAGCGCTATCTGCAATTATATGAAGTTTGGAATAAGTCAAAATTACCAACATTCTGAGCAGTTTCAAAGTATCGCAAATCTTATAAATCTATCCAATACAACATGATACGCATGAATCCGTCCTCAAATGCACAAAATTTTGTGTTTCCAGCGAGTTATCAGCGTTCAATCTGAGTCTCGTTGAGAAATTTTTGACTCTGTAAATCTGCTCAGAAGCAAGATTTTGCCTAAAAAGTGCGTTATATGGCAGAGTCTAGCACCAAATACATCATATTTCGTGTTTTTGAAGTGCTATTCGCAGTTTTACAAACTTTGGAATAAGTCGAAATCACGCTTTTCCGCGCAGATTTTCACAATCAAAATGTACATATCCTTATTCAAGACGTCTTAATATGTATGAATCTATCGACAGAAACATCATATTTCGTGTTTTCAGAGCGCTATCTGCAGTTATATGAAGTCTGGAATAAGTCGAAATTACCACATTCTGAGCAATTTCAAAGTATCGCAAATCACATAAACTTATCCAAAAGAACATAATACGCATAAATCCGTCTTCAAATGCACAAAATTTTGCGTTCCCAGCGAGTCATCAGTGATTTTTCTGAGTCTCATTGAGAAATCTTTGACTCTGTAAATCTGCTCAAGAGCAAGATTTTGCTTCAAAAGTGCGTTATATGGCAGAATCTAGCACAAAGTACATAATATTTCGTGTTTTTAGACGCAGTTCTACAAACTTCTAGGATAAGTCGAAATCACACTTTTCCGCGCAGATTTTCACAATCAAAAAGTTTATATCCGCATTCAGGACCTCATAATATGTATGATTCTATCGACAAAAACATCATATTTTGTGTTTTCAGAGCGCTATCTGCAGTATTATGCAGATTGAAATAAGTCAAAATTACCACATTCTGAGCAGTTTCAAAGTATCGCAAATCACATGAATCTATCCAATACAACATGATACTCATGAATCTGTCCTCAAATGCACAAAATTTTGCGTTTCCAGCGAGTTATCAGCGTTTTTTCTGAGTCTCATTGAGAAATCTTTGACTCTGTAAATCTGCTCAGAAGCTAGATTTTGCTTCAGAAGTGCGTCATATGGCCGACTCTTGCACCAAATACATCATATTTCGTGTTTTTAGAGTGCTATTCGCAGTTTTACAAACTTTGGAATAAGTCGAAATCACGCTTTTCCGCGCAGACTTTCACAATCAAAAAGTTCATATCTCTATTCAGGACCTCATGATATGTATGAATCTATCTACAAAAACATTATATTTCGTGATTTCAGAGCGCTATCTGCAGTGATATGAAGTTTGAAAGGAGTCAAAATTAACACATTCTGAGCAGTTTCAAAGTATCGCAAATCAAATAAATCTATCCAATACAACATAATACTCATGAATCCGTCCTCAATGCACAAAATTCTGCGTTTCCAGCGAGTTATCAGCGTTCTTTCTGAGTCTCGTTGAGGAATCTTTGACTCTGTAAATCTGCTTAGAGGCAAGATTTTGCTTCAAAATTGCGTTATATGGCAGAATCCAGCACCAAATACATCATATTTCATGTTTTCAGAGTGCTATTCGCAGTTTCACAAACTTTGGAATAAGTCGAAATCACGCTTTTCCGCGCAGATTTTCACAATCAAAAAGTTTATATCTCTCTTTAGGACCTCATGATATGAATGAATCTATCGACAAAAACATCATATTCCGTGTTTTCAGAGCGCTATCTGCAGTTATATGAAGTTTGGAATAAGTCAAAATTACCTCATTTTGAGCAGTTTCAAAGTATCGCAAATCACATAAACCTATCCAATAGAACATAATAGCATGAATCCGTCCTCAAATGCACAAAATTTAGCGTTCTCAGCGAGTTATCAGCGTTTTTTGAGTCTCGTTGAGAAATTTTTGATTCTGTAAATTTGCTCAGAAACAAGATTTTGTTCAAAAGTGCGTTATATGGCAGAATCAAGCACCAAATACATCATATTTCGTGTTTTTAGAGTGCTATTTGCAGTTTCGCAAACTTTGGAATAAGTTGAAATCACGCTTTTCCGCGCAGATTTTCACAATCAAAAACTTCATATTCCTTTTCGGGACCTCATATTATGTATGAATCTATCGACAAAAACATCATATTTCGTGTTTTCAGAGCGCTATCTGCAATTATATGAAGTTTGAAATAAGTCAAAATTACCACATTCTGAGCAGTTTCAAAGTATCGCAAATCACATAAATCCATCCAATACAACATAATACGCATAAATCCGTCCTCAAATGCCAAAAATTTTGCGTTTCCGGCGAGTTATCTGCGTTTTTTCTGAGTCTCGTTGAGAAATTTTTGACTCTGTAAATCTGCTCAGAAGCAAGATTTTGCTTCAAAAATGCGTTATATGGCAGAATCCACCACCAAATACATCATATTTCGTGTTTTTAGAGTGCTATTTGCAGTTTCACAAACTTTGGAATAAGTTGAGATAACGCTTTTCCGCGCAGATTTTCACGATCAAAATGTTCATATTCCTATTCAGGACCTCATAATATGTATGAATCTATCGACAAGAACATCATATTTCGTGTTTTCAGAGTGCTATCTGCAGTTTTTGAAGTTTGAAATAATTACCACATTATGAGCAGTTTCAGAGTATCGCAAATCACATAAATCTATCCAATACAACTTAATACTCATGAATCCGTCCTCAAATGCACGAAATTCTGCGTTTCCAGCTAGTTATCAGCGTTCTTTCTGGGTCTCGTTGAGAAATTTTTGACTCTGTAAAACTGCTCAGAGGCAAGATTTTGCTTCAAAATAGCGTTATATTGCAGAATCCAGCACCAAACACATCATATTTCATGTTTTTGGAGTGCTATACGCAGTTTCACAAACTTTGGAATAAGTCGAAATCATGCTTTTCCGCGCAGATTTTCACAATCAAAAAGTTTATATCCCTATTCAGGACCTCATAATATGTATGATTCTATCGACAAAAACATCATATTTCGTGTTTTCAGAGCGCTATCTGCAGTATCATGAAGTTTGAAATAAGTCAAAACTACCACATTCTGAGCAGTTTCAAAGTATCGCAAATCACATAAATCTATCCAATACAACATGATACTCATGAATCTGTCCTCAAATGCACAGAATTTTGCGTTTCCAGCAAATTATCAGCGTTTTTTTTGAGTCTCATTGAGAATTCTTTGACTCTGTAAATCTGCTCAGAAGCAAGATTTTGCTTCAAAAGTGCATTATATGGCAGAATCTAGCAACAGATACATCATATTTTGTGTTTTTAGTGTGCTATTCGCAGTTTTACAAACTTCGGAATAAGTCGAAATCACGCTTTTCCGCGCAGACTTTTACAATCAAAAAGTTTATATTTCTATTCGGGACCTCATGATATGTATGAATCTATCTACAAAAACATCATATTTCGTGATTTCAGAGCGCTATCTGCAGTTATATGAAGTTTGAAATAAGTCAAAATTTCCACATTCTGAGCAGTTTCAAAGTATCGCAACCACATAAATCTATCCAATAGAACATAATACGCATGAATCCGTCCTCGAATGCACAAAATTTCGCGTTACCAGCGGGTTATCAGCGTTTTTTCTGAGTCATGTTGAGAAATTATTGATTGAAAATCTGCTCAGAAGCAAGATTCTGCTTCAAAAGTGCGTTATATGGCAGAATCTGGCATCAAATACATCATATTTTGTATTTTTAGAGTGCTATTCGCAGTTTTACAAACTATGGAATAAGTCGAAATCACGCTCTTCCGCGCAGATTTTCACAATCAAAAAGTTTATATCCCTCTGCAGGACCTCATAATATGTATGAATCTATCGACAAAAACATCATATCATGTGTTTTCAGAGCGCTATCTGCAGTTATATGAAGTTTGAAATAAGTCAAAATTACTACATTCTGAGCAGTTTCAAAGTATCGCAAATCACATAAATCTATCCAATACAACATATTACGCATGAATCCGTCCTTGAATGCACAAAATTTTGCGTTCTTTGCAAGAAATCAGTTCATATTCCTAATCAGGACCTCATAATATGTATGAATCTGTATGAATCTATCGACAAAAACATCATATTTCGTGTTCACAGAGCGCTATCTGCAGTTATATGAAGCTTGAAATAAGTCAAAATTACACATTCTGAGCAGTTTCAAAGTATTGCAAATCACATAGATCTATCCAATACAACATATTACGCATGAATCCGTCCTCAGATGCACAAAATTTTGCGTTTCCAGCGAGTGATCAGCGTTTGTTCTGAGTCTCGTTGAGAAATTTTTGACTGTAAATCTGCTCAGAAGCCAAATTTTGCTTTAAAACTGCGTTATATGGCAGAATCTGGCACTAAATACATCATAGTTCGTGTTTTTAGAGTGCTATTCGCAGTTTTACAAACTTTGGAATAAGCCGAAATCACGCTCTTTCCGCGAAGATTTTCGCAATCAAAAAGTTCATATTCCTATTCAAGACCTCATAATATGTATGAATCTATCGACAAAAAACATCATATTTCGTGTTTTTCAGAGCGCTATCTGCAGTTATATGAAGTTTGAAAATAAGTCAAAATCACCACATTCTGAGCAGTTTTCAAACTATCGCAAATCACATAATTCTATCCAATAGAACATAATACGCATGAATTCGTCCTCGAATGCACAAAATTTTGCATTTCCAGCGAGTTATCAGCGTTTTTTCCGAGTCTCGTTGAGAAATTTTTGACTCTGTAAATCTGCTCAGGAACAAGAATTTGCTTCAAAAGTGCGTTATATGACAGAATCAAGCACTAATACATCATATTTCGTGTTTCCAGAGTGCTATTAACAGTTTCGCAAACTTTGAAATAAGTTGAAATCACGCTTTACCGCGCGGATTATCACAATCAAAAAGTTCAAACTCCTATTCAGGACCTCATAATATGTATGAATCTATCGACAAAAACATCATATTCCGTGTTTTCAGAGCGCTATCTGCAATTATATGAAGTTTGGAATAAGTCAAAATTACCACATTCTGAGCAGTTTTAAAGTATCGCAAATCTTATAAATCTATCCAATACAACATGATACGCATGAATCCGTCCTCAAATGCACAAAATTTTGTGTTTCCAGCGAGTTATCAGCGTTCAATCTGAGTCTCGTTGAGAAATTTTTGACTCTGCAAATCTGCTCAGAAGCAAGATTTTGCCTAAAAAGTGCGTTATATGGCAGAGTCTAGCCCCAAATACATCATATTTCGTGTTTTTGAAGTGCTATTCGCAGTTTTACAAACTTTGGAATAAGTCGAAATCACGCTTTTCCGCGCAGATTTTCACAATCAAAATGTACATATCCTTATTCAAGACGTCTTAATATGTATGAATCTATCGACAGAAACATCATATTTCGTGTTTTCAGAGCGCTATCTGCAGTTATATGAAGTTTGGAATAAGTCGAAATTACCACATTCTGAGCAATTTCAAAGTATCGCAAATCACATAAACTTATCCAAAAGAACATAATACGCATGAATCCGTCTTCAAATACACAAAATTTTGCGTTCCCAGCGAGTCATCAGCGATTTTTCTGAGTCTCATTGAGAAATCTTTGACTCTGTAAATCTGCTCAGGAGCAAGATTTTGCTTCAAAAGTGCGTTATATGGCAGAATCTAGCACAAAGTACATAATATTTCGTGTTTTTAGACGCAGTTTCACAAACTTTGGGATAAGTCGGAATCACGCTTTTCCGCGCAGATTTTCACAATCAATAAGTTTATATCCGCATTCAGGATCTCATAATATGTATGATTCTATCGACAAAAACATCATATTTTGTGTTTTCAGAGCGCTATCTGCAGTATTATGCAGTTTGAAATAAGTCAAAATTACCACACTCTGAGCAGTTTCAAAGTATCGCAAATCACATGAATCTATCCAATACAACATGATACTCATGAATCTGTCCTCAAATGCACAAAATTTTGCGTTTCCAGCGAGTTATCAGCGTTTTTTCTGAGTCTCATTGAGAAATCTTTGACTCTGTAAATCTGCTCAGAAGCTAGAATTTGCTTCAGAAGTGCGTCATATGGCCGACTCTTGCACCAAATACATCATATTTCGTGTTTTTAGAGTGCTATTCGCAGTTTTACAAACTTTGGAATAAGTCGAAATCACGCTCTTCCGCGCAGACTTTCACAATCAAAAAGTTCATATCTCTATTCAGGACCTCATAATATGTATGAATCTATCTACAAAAACATCATATTTCGTGATTTCAGAGCGCTATCTGCAGTTATATGAAGTTTGAAAGAAGTCAAAATTAACACATTCTGAGCAGTTTCAAAGT